>JARHVA010008570.1:240000-463221 GCA_037957365.1 Torreya grandis | reverse complement strand
TTCATCAAGGAGGCTATGATTTGGTTAAGAGTGTAGAAGGCAACATTGGGGTTCAAACATGTTTGCAAGGGGGCTGTAAGCTTTAAGATTTATCCCTCTAAGAGGTTGGTGAACTTGAAGATACTTTCTTTGAAATCATTAAGGAGGATGGTCATACCATGGAACCTGAGCATGAAGGCAGAAGAGAACAAGCCAGTCAATGATGCATATCAAGAGGCTTATGGTGATGAACCAATAGCCATTTATTTCTTGATGAGATACACCAACCTAAAGAATCGATAGGAGGCAAGCTTCCAAGAATAAATAGAGTATGTATATGTTAGAGGCATGTTTTAATCTAATCCACTCAGATACAAGCCAACTCAGGTGGTAGGCAAGAGGAGTATGCCACCTACTCTCCTTTTTATCTAGCCACTTGGCTAGCACCATAAGTTTCCTTACTAGGGAAGGGACTTAAGAAATTGTCCCTTTAATCTAGGAGGGAAGTAGATGTACCTAGTTAGCTGTATATAGTAGTTTTGTTTTTAGTTTCTTTCCTAATTTCCCCTAATTGCAGTTACACAGGTAGTGTTTTTATCTTATGTGTGTTTTCCTTTGTGTGTGGGGTAAAATCTTCATGTTTGATTCTTGGATCTTTGGGGCTATTGCTAACCTTTCTTCAAAGCTGCATCTGACTCTATGCCCAATGGACTATAAGGCAACTAGTCTTTAAACATAGTAGGCATGCTTCCCCTGGGAGTCACCAATTTGTTGACCATTTTTGCCCAACAGGGTAAAAATCGGTCCCCTTCTTCCCTTGTTGTCCTAGCCTAATCAATTTTAGGTTGCATAAGTTCATCGGCCTTGGTTCATGAACTAGTTCAACACTTCAGCTTGGTTTAACCACTAAGTTAACACTTTTTTAGTTCATCACTTGGTTCAAATGGCTTTAGTTCAATTGATGGGTTTAATCATTCAACTCACTCAGTCGGTTCAGTAGCATCAGTTCATCAGCGTGTAGCATTAAACCATTAAATTGGTTCAATGAGTGGTTCAAATGAATGGTTCAATCAACTCAGCGCATAGTGTTGAACTATTGAACCAATTAAACCATTGAACCATTTTTGGTTCAATGAGTTGGTTCAAACGGCTTAGTTCAAGGGTGTGTCCTAAAGTTGAAGGGGAAATGATGGGTTCATATGCCCTTGTGAAGGGCAGGGAGCATTTCAAAGGCAGTTGTTGGGTTTTCAAGTGACGATAAGTGTGCAAACATTAAATTTTACACCATGAAAGCCAAAGCAAAGAAGGCACCAAGTGGAAACTACAGAAGACTTTGACATGCTTTTTACGAGCAATAGAATGTGCCACATGTCCCTTGTAGGGATCGACAAAAGCTGACAAGTGTCAACATCTATAGTTTTCTCCTATTGGCTTCAAAGAAGATTGTGGTGGGTATGAATGAGTTGCTAAGAGCTATGTAGAGCATGTCAAGTGTCAACATCTACAAAGCACCAAAGAAGGGCCTAAAAGTTTTTCTAAGGTAGCTAAAGGCTTTGTAAAAGCGGCCATGTATTAACTCCTACCTGACTCTCAAAAGACCTTCTAAGGTAAGTGGGTGCTACCACATCCCATTATCAGCTCAACAAAAGTTGCCACATTTCAACATCCATGTTTCAAAGTATTTTCTAAGTGCCCAAGAAGTTGACTATGACACATGTCAAAAGTATATGTGCTCTCAGCAAAAAGAGCCAAAGGAGTAGCAGAAGAAGCTAGAGGAGGCAAAGAAGACAAGGAGCAAAATAGACAAAGTGATCTAAGTGGTGCAAGAAAGTGTCAACTCAAGGAGTTATTCCAATGGTTAACATAATACTTTCCATGCGATCATCAAGAGGCATAAATAGTGAATGATGAGACCCATTCTCTTCATTATGCATTGATGAGTAGGCAAAGAGTGCGGCTTATAACTCTGAATCCTGACAGGAGCTGACATAGTATTATCTTCAGGCACCTTCCTCATCCTAATGCTCAAAAGGCACATGGGTCACTTATAAAAAAGGGTGCCAAAATGGCCTCTTTCTTCCTCTATAAATTTTAAGATTCTCATTCGAGAAAAAATTTGCTCTCAGCCTTAAGGCAAAACTCTGCCCAAAAATCTCTCAGGCTTGTAAGGTAGAGCTCTGCCATAATTTTACATTGAATTAAAACTTAGCATTTTTACCTCCATTCTAAGTTTTACATCTTTAGTATGTGTCTATGCATTTTATTCTAGGTTAATTCATATTCTTAATGCTTTCGTAGAATGATTTTAGCATGTATGGTGCAATTTTTGAGTTTCCTTTTACAGGTCTATCAGAAGTGTCCCTAGAGGAGTGTAGGTGAAGTGGATAGGCTGCTATAGTGTGTCCCAGAACACCTCTAGTAGTTATTTCCTCCCTGTATCTCCACAGACCCCTAAACCACTGATGCAGAAGGTTTTCTCACTTTAAATGAAGTGTATAGGTACTTTTTTTTGGTGAAAAGTGTATATTCAGGCTAGGTGGATCACATTTTCTGGTGTATCACCTTTTTTTTTTTAGGCTTAGGCTTTGTTTTCAGCATCTCTCTCTCCCTTTTCATCCCCTGCTTTTTAAATTTTTTGTTAATAGTAGGAGAAACTAGGGCCTAAAAGATACATCAGAGGGAGCTAGCCCTTATCTAGAGACTCTCCCCTCTAGCTTCTCTGGTCCCACAAGCAAGAGGGAATTTCCATTGTTGCATGAAGAAGGCAGGAGATCAACCTCCTACCAAGGGTGTAATCTTCTACGTCAACAGAATCCATGGTATATTTCAATTATACGTTTAAAAAACATGGGATAGAATTCCTACAATCATCAATATCACCCCTAACTATGCCTTCTTTTACTATCTAAGGTCCTTTAATTTTTATGTAGCTATGATGATACAATCAATTGGGGAATTACCTTACCAAAAGCCTATGAGATATCCATAAGAGTAGAAAAATAGCTAATTCAAGACAAAAAACTTACTCATACTCCCTTAATTAAATTATTAATATAAATTCAACCCCCTTCCCCCAATATTTCTCCATTTCCATCCCCAAACAATCAGGATCAGCCAAATGGTAGCCAAGTAGATAGGTTAGATAAGATAGAGGGACTATGTAAAACCCAAAACAATAAACTAGGAGCTTTGGAGAGGAAGTACAATTCAAATTATATACCATATTAGGCCCCTTAACAAGATATTTATCAATATTACCCATAAAATAGGCCTCCTTATAAACCTAACCAATAAGGCCAAGGAAAATTTACACAGGGTAGACCTTACAATAGTTTCAATCCCAATATTGCTAGTAGATTATGGGCTTTGGTGTCAAATCATAAAAACTATGCATAAGAAGTTTAATGATATACTCCATGAGCGAAATAAAGTGACGTTAAAATCACTCTAAGTGGTGAAGGATGTCATACATCTTATATGAAGT
The DNA here is from genome assembly GCA_037957365.1 of Torreya grandis. Lineage (NCBI taxonomy): Eukaryota > Viridiplantae > Streptophyta > Pinopsida > Cupressales > Taxaceae > Torreya > Torreya grandis. Next base: position 459,758 of record JARHVA010008570.1, on the reverse strand, counting down.
AGGGTCCTACCTTTCAAACACATGACAACATCCCTCCTCCATAAGACAAAGAAGGTTTTCAAATGCCTCATGGAGACATGCCTTTCATGACCCCAACTAAATTTACAAGTAAACAAGTGAAAATGTAAGTAAGGAATCTTCTAAAACCACATTTTTAAATTCAACTAAGGTGAAAAATCATTTGAGCAAGTGGTAGTAAATCATGGGTAGAATGTGCTTAAGGAAGATAACTTAGTTACAACCCACACAAAGGGCTAATAAAAGGATGGTTGATGATAAATTGGTATAATCTAAAGAAAATCCAACACATCCCCAAATAATTAAATATACTGACACTCAAATTTTATTCCACAAAACACTTCCAACATAACAAACATCATGAGGACATGGGCAATAATAAAAGAGTCCTTTCATTCCCCAGGTCATATAAGTTATAATTGATGCTTCTACTTCCAAGTTGAAAACCAAGATAATAAGATATCTATTTATCATTATAAACAACATGAAGAAGTCTAAAGTTAGTACTCCTATTTTTTATGCTTTACTCATTCTAGGATAGAAGGATATCCTTTAATAAAATATCTCTAAGCTTCATGTCATGAACAAGTAAGTTGATAAGGTAAGTGCAATCTTTGTTAATGGTAGTCAACTAAATGAACCCCAAGATTCTAAAGTAGTAAATACACCTCCATTATACTTTTCAATCATAATAGGATACTCCCTTGTTCATAATTTCATGATAGATAGTGGTGTTAGTACATCTATCATGCCAAAAGCCATAGCTGATAAGTTAGAACTCAAGTATGAACCCAATGAAAAGGGAGTTTTGCAATTGGATGGGTCTCCCACAAAGATTATAGGTATTTTTAATAACCTCAATATTATATTGCATACCTACCCTAGCTATACCATATCCTAGTATGTCATGGTAGTTGACCTTCCTTCATATTTTCCCCTATGCCTATCTAGGGATCTCACTACAAAAATTGAGTCGTATCTTTATTCTAACTAGTCATACATGGTATTTAGGACTAGGTATGAGACAAAGGCTACTATAAGGTATATCCATATTTCTAGGTTTCACTTATAACCCTACATGCACAACCTATCTAATGTAAACTACACTATCTTGGATGAATATGAGCATATCAATGATCAAGATTCGAAAGAACCACTTGAAGGCATATCATATCTACCCCTTAATGAGTGGGTAGTAGACAACCATGGTTATGACCCATAAAAAACTAGTGAAGAGATATGCCTAGGTGTGTAATATATGCATGAAGAAGGATATTTTATACCTAATCTAACTATCCCAAGTCAAGAGCATGAAGGCATATGGAGTTTACTCTTTTATGGACCAAGGTCAAAAAATGGGAGTGGGGAAGGTGTTATGCTTGTATCCCCTTCCATTTAGAGGTACTATTATACTTTAAGGTATTATTTTAGATGCAATTTAAATGTTATATAATATGAATCCCTCATCAATGGGATATAATGGGCAAGGAGAAGAGGAATCAAGCTCTTGGAAGTGAAAAGAGATAGTTAACTAGTGGTGCAATAGGTGAAGGGTATTAGTGTAGTAAACCATCCACTTTGGAAGGCCTATAAGCACCAATTTTGGGATATCTTGGAGAAATTCCAAGCCTTTGACATTCATTCCATACCTAGAGAGTAAAATCATTATGCAGATAGACTAGCTACCATTGGTGCAAAATATGACATAGTGAATGGAGTCAAGGACACCAAAGGGAAGTCACAAATCAAGGTGGTGTGTAGGTCATTAGTACCTAATATTGAGGTGAGTTGGAAAGTTTTTAAAAATGATATTTAGATTAGTTTCTTTCTCCAACATGATGTAGAATTTTGTCATAAGAACTAAGGTACACTAAAACATTAATTTGGTGATTAGATTGTCTAGTTGAGGATAAATAAATTACCCAAAGGTTTAATGACATTAGAGAGTATATTCAATGAATATGATTAATTTAGGATTTTAAAGGTGAGTATCTCCACCAAAGATTAAAATTATGATAATGTAGCTATTTTGAAACATAAGTTGTATACATATAATATTTTTAACTTTTATCAAATACTGACACTTTACATCTTGTAGGAACCCATTGAAACTCAATCTCTCTGATTGCATGTCCTAAGGGGTTAATGGGTTGGGTAGACATTTTGTGCTTCATAGGATTTTTTCCCCTTATTTCCATATTATTAACAATCCAAATAGCTCTTAAAACCATTCCCTAAGTTATTACTCATCCAGTCCTTTTCCTATTTCCATCCCTCTTTTCCTCACCTTGATCCCCTTTAGCCAGTTAACTATACTAGGGTGACTAGGTCAACCCTATATATTTTTTAGCCTCTAATTAATATATAGGGTTAACCAAATTGACCCTATACTATTTTTATTTATTTTCACTTGGATTTTCATCAACCCTTTGACTGACCTAGCTCGAGACATAGTGATTTATCTCCCAAAAACATATAAGGTTGAATGGATCGAACTCATATCACTGACATATTTGTAAGAATTTAGGGTGAGATATACCTATAAATACAAGATAATCTCATCATTATTTCAATATTTAATCAAGAGTTATTATTCACTCATGTTTCTTTACAATCTACTCTTCCACCATTCTTCTTGAGGAGTCTTAGCTTAGGGTTTCTACTTGGAGAATCTAGTATTATGAATATGTCTCGGATGATTTGGATTTTATTAGTTATCCTTAAAAACCAAAAAAACCTCTTGAAAATCCCCTTTGGCCAAGGGAGAGATTGAGTCTTGATGGGTCCACATTTAGGTGAGTATATTCTAACTTTGTTCTCCTCTCTTTAGTAGATAAAAGTCTCATAAGTATTGGTTTGAATAATATTACTCTTAATATTTCATATATTAGGGTCATAGTCATACTTAGGTTAATTAAGATTATCTTATACATGTTTTTATTTCTTTAATAACCCCTCATATTGTGACATAAGCTTTGGTGTACACTAGATTAGATTTACTTTATTATTATTATAATAGAGTGAACATTAAAACTATGACTCTTTTACGGTTGTTACATGATTGTGTTAGACTATAGACTTTAGAACCTTTCTTAGCATGGTGTATTGTGATAAGTGATCCCTTAATCAGGTCTATAATATGCCCATATTGGTCATGCCACTTCTTAATAAACGTATTCCTGATCATAAGAGTAGGTATGCTCTATCTTCTCCGAGCCTAGATTGATTTATATACATGATGCATTTTTTATTGCATACATTCTAGTGAACCTAATGTGAACTAACCCTTGTAGGATTTTTTTACCTTATTTCATTTCTTTCATTCTTTCATTATTATTTGTATCATATATTTTTCATACTTCATTGAATCTATTGACCCAATATCTAACTTTTATCTACAGGATTTTAGGTATGGGCTACTAGACCAACCCAGTCAACCTAGTATAGTTTTTTAGCTTTTTAGACATCCATTCTAGACTAATAGGTTGACCCAATTGAACTTGTACTTTTTAAAACATTAGTTTCAATGTACTAGGTTGATCCAATTGACCCTATATATTTCAGACACTCAACTACAAGTTTTTGTAAAGCTTGATCGACTCAGTTGAACTAGTTAGGAGAATTTGTAAGCATATGTCAAGGCTCTTAAACAACAATCTACATATCATATCTAACAAGGTTCATATATATATATATATATATATATATATATTTATATACACTCTTTTCTTTTATAGTTTACATTGTTCAAAACTACCCCTACACATTCAACTAGATCAACCATACTGACCTAATTATGTGTTTTGTGTGCTATCTGAACAATTGGATCAACTCTGCCAACCTTGTTCATTTTCATGTCTTACTTCCATAGTACAGGTTTTAACCTATTAACCCTATTCTATATTTTGTGCATACACTATTTACTTTATCAACATTGTAACTTGTTTCGAAGTTAGAAATAACCTTATATGCTAGTAATTAGTTCACACTTTCATTTTTTATTTCTTGCATGCTTATAATAGATCACATAGATTAAGTAGGTGGTTTTCAATTATTTTTTTATTTTCACTATTTTATATTTTATGCACACACAACCAAATCAAAAAATCTAACTAATCATTTTAACATTTATCTACCTAAGGCCAACCCACTCAGATTTCATCACCAAGGGGGAAGCTGACTTGATACTATGGTCAAGTATAAAGCATGGTTAATGGTATATTTTGACTAATCACTTGACACTCTTATCATTGTGGTGTGTGAAATGAGGGGGTAGACCCCAATACCAAGCCTGTATAATTTCCACTATAGTCCTTTTTAGCCCAAACTACCTAAAACCATTCTTAGATTGATATTCTATTTCCTTGCTTACAACCAAATTCCCATCACATTTAAAAACATATCTTAATAATATTATAAAAATTTAGGTTGAATAATTAGTTATCCCTTTACTTTCTAAGTTGATTGATTTCTCTTTGCTCAATTGTATTTTGTACTACAAAAACTTACATTAGCCAGTATTGGTGTAAGGTTTTGTGTTACATCCTTTAATTTGATTTGCCAGTGTTAATTTAATTAACTATTTGTTTCTTTTCTCTCATTTTTTTTCAAATTTCTTTAAAAATTTATCTTGTTTCATTTCAAAACCTATTATAGGCTTCTTAAACTTTCCCTATCTATTGTATTGGGTTGACCTAGTCGAGCCTGTATCTTTTTTATCCTCTATTCACTATACTAGATCAACCTAATTGACCTTATACTATTTATAAACCCTAATTTTTCCTTTTTCAATCTCTATTTACTATACTAGATCGACCTAATTGACCCTATACTATTTTTAGGCCCTATTTTCTATGATTTAACCCAGTCAACCCTATACTACTTTGTACCTTCCTTTTTTGTCAGAAATGAGGGGGTAGACCCTAATACCATGCCTGTATCATTTCCATTATAGTCCTTTTTAGCCCAAACTACCTAATACCATTCTTAGATTATTATTCTATTTCCTTGCTTACAACCAAATTCCCATCACATTTAAAATCACATCTTAATAATATTATAAACATTTAGGTTGACTAAATAGTTATCCCTTTACTTTCTGAGTTGATTGATTTCTCTTTGCTCAATTTTATTTTATACTACAAAAACATACATTAGCCAGTATTGGTGTAAGGTTTTGTGTTACATCCTTTAATTTGATTTTCCAGTGTTAATTTAATTAACTATTTGTTTCTTTTCTCTCATTTTTTTTCAATTTTTTTAAAAAATTTATCTTGTTTCATTTCAAAACCTATTATAGGCTTCTTAAACTTTCCCTATCTATTGTATTAGGTTGACCTAGTCAAGCCTATATCTTTTTTAGCCTCTATTCACTATATTGGATTGACCTAATTAACCTTATACTATTTACAAACCCTAATTTTTCCTTTTTCAATCTGTATTTACTATACTGGATCAACCTAATTGACCATATACTATATTTAGGCCCTATTTTCTATGATTTAACCTAGTCAACCCTATACTACTTTGTCCCTTCCTTTTTTGTCAATCTAGTTCTCTATTTATCCTTCTTTGCATTCTATTCAACTCTCTTCAATCATAATGAAGTCTCCTACATAATATTCTTGTATAACTTGAATCCATTTAGATACTATATAGGATGTTCATTTCTCCCTCTCTTTTCCTCCTAAGAGTACCATCACTCTTGGGGCACCTCTTCTCCTCCTCCATCCATGAACTACAATATGATGAAAATAGCATCTAATGATGAATTTTATGGATCTAATAGTTTATATACTTACCAATAAACTTCTCATCTTCAAAATCTTCAAACTAATGTGGGATCAATTGACACAAGTTTACTTAACAATCCCACTAATAATCCTTGTTCTAGTAATCCTCCCCCTAACACCAATTTGGGAGTACTCCTACCAACACCAACCAACCTCCTGATATAACTCCACTTTTATCCCATTTATCCAATTAATAAACATAATTCAAAATTATAACACCAACTAAATGACGCAACTTCAACAAAATTTAATCAATGTGCCTAATCAACCTCCAACTATGTAGCCTCAATATAATCCTGATTTCATTCCTCCACCTATTTAGGATGCCTCAAGAAATGTTATTCTTCAACCCATATTCAATAAAAAAATGCTTCAAACCATTCAAAATGAACCTTTAAATCCCTTGATTATATCCATTGATATTGGTAACATATCTCTAACTATCAAATATGATGGGACTAAAGACCCTACTTCATTTCTCAAAGCTTCTGATAACCTCTACAAAGAGTGGATCCAAAATAACACCTTCACCGAAACTAAATTCTTAGTGAAAACATTCACTAGTGATGTATTAGAATGGTATAATCAGCTTCCCCAACATTCTACTTAGAAACTTAAATATTTGGTTATTCCTTTGGTTAAAGAGTTTCAACACAATGACCTTCCCAAATATTGTCTTAGCCACTTCATCAATGCTAATCAATATCCCACTATATCACTCATTAATTTATAAAAATATGGAAATATTTAGCTCATAAATATGATCATAACATGATTTATGATAACTTATTCAAACTCTTTATTAATTCTTTAACTCCCACTCTTCAATATAAGGTTCAAACCTTTGATCCCCAAACACTCAATCAAGCTCTTAACCAAGATAAACATTAAGACTTTCTTATTAATAAATTCAAACCTAATCCTAAAATTATTAAAATATATTTATAAACATCTAATTCTATCACTAGTAATACTCCACCAACCAAACTAGGAGTTTCCAAAACTGATTTTCCTTTACCTTCTTAAATACCTCTTTTGGTTTAATAAATGAATCAATTTTTACTACCCTCAATACCTTTCATATATCCCAATGATCCTCCTAAGTGGTATGACTCCAATCTATTTTTTTGGTTCCATGACAACATTGGGCATTCTCATGAAACTTTTAGAGGGCTCACTATATTTAATATCTCTTATATTCTTGCTGATTCATTCAATCATGAAGCTATGATCAATCTTAATCATCAAGAATATACTACTACTTTTCAGAAATGATAAAATTTTAAATCTTCCACTTCAAATAACTAAAAATATTCTTCTAATAATCAATAAAATACCAAGGATTTTTATGCCATTAATGTTGATTATGACTGATATTTTAACAATTCTCAACATGCCAAGACTACTAAGGTCAATTATCATCATAAACCAGATCATAATTATCCTCTTACCAATCCTAATAATCCATATTTAGAGGAACAAATTATTAAAGATACTACCACTACTAATGTTGATTTAGAAGCCCAAGAGGAAACATCTCCTCCTTTTAGTCCTCTAGCTTCAAATATTCCTCAAATGTCTAATTTACCTCCTAAACCTCATGATGGTTCTTCTAAGTCTCATTAGAACTTTCTTGAACAGCTCAACTCTATGCCTTGTATAATTCCACTTATGGATTTGGTTTGTACTTATCCCTATCATCATAAATTCCTTATGCAAAAACTTCAAAAAATTGAAGATCCATCCTCCATAAATGAAGAACCACTTTCTATTGAATCTCAACCTATCAATGTAAATACCATGGAAACTATGTGTCCTTCCAAACCTTCTATTGAATTCCTTGACGAGGACATGATAAATGATGAAATTATTTTTTGTGTTGATGATCTACCATTTTTTATCAAAGTATCCATTAATACCACTCTTATCTATAAAGTTCTAGTTGATGAAGGTTTTTGTATTAATGTGACATCTTTATAGCTCATCCAACAACTTCATTATAACAAGGATAATCTCAAGTAAACCCATATTATTTTTTGTGGTTTTGATAATAATAATCAAAATCTACTTGGTTTCCATTAACCATTGGACCTAAGACTATTCAAATGAAGCTTATGGTCCTTGATCTTCCTTTATCTTATAATATACTCCTTGGTCATCCATGGACTCATCAAATGAGGGCCATTTCTTCTTTTAGTAGTCAATTTATTAAATTATTACATAATGGAAAATGGTATAATCATGAAGTTGATCCAAACTCATGGAGTATTAAACATCTTAATCCTAAATCATAATATCACATTCCTACCATTCCTAAAATCAATAGTGATCCTTTACCTAAATTCATCAACATAAATATTGATTTGTAAGTTACTCTTACATATTTCAACAATGATGAGCCCAATGATTTACAACATACTTGAAATATTACCAAGTTACCTCCTTACATTTTGTAATGTCTTCTTCCTTTTCTATTACCTAGGGATCATACTATTCCTCTTATTGATGATATTATCGATTTTCCAACTCTATGTAATTCTTAATAAACATCTTTACTTGAATATGCCTTCACTTATAGTGATTTTGGAGTGGCCAAATTATTTAAATATCCTCTCATCATGTCTCATTGTACATTCTATAATATTGAGATATCATCCTCTGAAACTCCCCCTAATTCTTAAGCATGTGCAATTTCTCCAAACTATGATGATAACTCTATAATGGCCCAAGATCAATCTAGAGACTTAGATGTCTGGTATTATTTGAAAACCTTAGCTCAAATTCATGATTTTAATTGAGATGTTGATACCATTTATGTGGATCATACCTTATATCTTAAGAGTCATGTGCCTCATACCAATTCTCCTCTTATCAATACTCCTTGGGTGGTAGAGCAAATTATATCTTCTATACCTCTAAATTTTTTTGCATCTCCTTTACCACATATTGATCTAATCATTGCATCAAATCCTTCTCCTATCATTGGACCCACTAATATTCTACTCTCTTCTATTCCATCTACTTCTTCTACTCTTGGAATTACACTAGATGCCAAGGAAACTAATTTTCATTAGATACATTATTCATATGAATACTATGGCAATCAAATTCTATATCTTGAAGTAGATGTTGAGTATTATGGTCCTCTTTCTACCTGACCTAATGATGAATCTATCCTTGAATTACTTTATGCTCAAAAACCTCAACTTCCTTGACAACATCATAAACTTGTAATTTCAAAATTAAAACTCATTACTTCAACAACTTCATTGCTAGAATTGATCCTAAAACAAATCACATTTCTACCTTGACCAATACACCATACTATTTTCAATATGGAAATGCCATGCTTATCAAAGAAACCACTCACATCAAATATTATACTCCATCTTATCCTCAACCAATTATTATCTCTCATGAGATCTCACCTACTGAACATAATAATTTTTGCTTATTCTTTGATAAATATCATGAGAATTTTGCTTGGTGTTATGAGGACATGCTTAGAATTGACCCTATAATTATGGTTCATAACATTATTACTTATTCTCATGCCAAACCTATACATTAAAAACAAATAAAATTTCTACCTAAAGTTTCCACTTTAAGTCATAATGAAATAATCAAAATACTTGATGCTAAATTTATTTAACAAGTGGATTATTTTGAAAGGTTTTCCAACATTATTCCCATTCTAGAGAAAGTCACTATAGTCATTTACATTTGTATTGATTTCCATAATATTAATCTTTCTTTTCCTAAGGACAACTTCTATTTACTTTCAATAGATGCCATTATTTATTCCATGCCTAGTTACAAAATGTTCTCTTATGGATGGCTTCTTGGGATATAATCAGATTCATATTGCCCCTGAGGACCAATATAAGACAGATTTCACCATAGATTGGGGAACCTATTGCTATGTCAAAATGCCCTTTAGCCTCAAAAATGTTGGAACCACTTACCAATAAGTGATGACTCACATCTTTCATGATCTCATTCATAAAATTGTTAAAACCTATGTGGATGATCTCATTACTAAATCTAAACATCATGAGAATCATCTTTCTAACCTTGCTATCATATTTGACCATCTACATAAATATAAAATTAGGCTTAATCCATACAAATGTGTCTTTGGAGTCACATTTGGAAAATTGTTAGTATTATTATTCTCTCTCTATGGCATCGATGTTGATCCCCCAAAAATTAGTGCTATCATCAGCATGCCCATTCCTCATTCTAATCCTAACATTCATACTTATTTAGGAAAATTTGGGGGTAGTTAGATGATTCATCCTTGAAATTGCATATGGAATTCACTCCATCAATTCTCTTCTCAATAAAATTACTACTTTAGAATGGATAGATCCATGTCAAAAATATTGTGATAATATGAAAGAGTCATTGCTTCATCCACCTACACTTTGTTCTCCTTCCAATGATAAACCTTTGATTCTATATACTTCTTCCACACCTATTTTAGTAGGGATAATGCTCACCCAACAAGATTATATGGGAAGAGAGTATGATATCTAATAAATTAGTTGAGGCCTCATCTATTATGAGACATTTTATACTAAAATTGAGTGTGATTACCTCACTATCTATTTTGTAACGAAAAAGCTTCACCACTACATGCTTTACCAAATTACTTATGTCATTATTCATTCTAACCCCCTTCATCATTTATTCTCCAAAGAATTTCTTCTTGGAGATATAATTGTTAAATGGATGGTCCTCCATATATAAATTTATCTCTTCATCATCACTCATAAAGCTATCAAAGTGAAAATCGTTACTGATCAACTTGCTATAGTTACCATACTAGCCACTTCTTCTCTTCAATATAATCTTCTAGATGATAATATCATTTACATCAAAGGTCTTAATCTATCTATTTCTCTCAAATATTATTTTCATAGATCTACCATTGATCTCGAACCTAATAATCTTGATGAATCCACTACTCCCTCTAGTACTACTAATCCAAAATTAGTTATCAAGGAGCTTCTTAAAATCAATGTTGACTTGCATGAGGATAATTGGACCCTTCACTTTGATGGTGATAAATTTCTTTAAGGAGTTGGGGTAGGTTTTATTATCACAAGTCCTCTTGGTAGGATCATTCATTTAGCTTTTCACTTCACCTTTGATGTCACCAATAATATGACTAAGTATGACACTCTCATTTTAGGCATATGAGCTAATCTTGATTTAGACATTTAATACCTTCATGAGTTAGATTATTCTTAGCTTATTTACCACCAAGGTAGTGGTGATTATCAATGTAAAAATGAGAACCTCATCACCTATCATCAAATTGAAACCACTCTTGCTAAGGATTTCATTTCTTTCACTATTGAGCCTATTTTGAGAGATCAAAATTCCATTGTTAATTATCTTGCTTCTTCAACATCTTTCCTTCATCCATACCAACTCATTTTGACCATAATTTTCTTATACAAATAAGAAAATATCCATCCTCTAATAATACACTAGGTTCACTTATCTATCATATTGAGGATATTACCACTTGACAAAGCCCATGGTACCAAGACATCATTCAATTCCTAGAACATCAATTTTATCTTCCTATTTTAGACTCTCATGAAAAGATAAGTATTCATAAATAAGATTTAAATTATGTATTCCAACATTATCTCAATGTTAAAGGTACCTTACTCTATTATGTTATGCAAGATGAGGTCCTTCCTCTTTTTGAATAAGCACATGGGGTTATTTGTGATGGCCATTATAACAAACATGGTACAACCCATAAATGCCTAGATATGGGTTAATTTTGGCCTACTCTTAAAAATGATGCAATTGAATATGATAAAAAGTGTAATATTTTCTAGCTTCATGATGATCTAATACATTCACCTCCATCTAAACTTCAAACTATCAAATCTCCTTGACCATTTTCCACATGTGGATTCAATCTCATTGGTAAAATACATCACTCCCTAGATGGGCATGTCTTTATCATCACTGTTATTAAATATTTCATTGTTACCCATACCATCATTTTAGATAATGATGGTAAATTCAAATACAAACATGTTAAACAACTTTGCAAAAAATTCAAGATCAATCACAAATTTTCCACACTTTATCATCCACAATATAATGGCCAAGTTGAGGCCACTAATAAAATTCTAAAAAAAATTATCCAAAAGATAATTTTTGAAACTTTCATGACTTGGAATCTTCATCTTTACCCTACACTTTGGGCTTATCAGACTATCATATGTACTACCACTAGGGTAACTCCATTCTTGTTAGTCTATGGTTCTAGGTTAATTCTTCCTTTAGAAGTTGAGATTCCCTCTCTTTGTATATATATTCATGATATTATTCATAATTAATAATTACATGAATCTCATATTTATTCCCTTGATCTACCTGATGAATTTCATCTTTCTACTTTACAACATAACTATGAATATAAGGCTCATATTGCCAGACAACATAGAAAATGTGTTAAAGTTCATACATTTAATGTTAGTGATCTTGTCATTAAATTAGACTACACCTATGATGAAGAAGGTAAATACACCCAAAAATGATGGGGGCCATATTTTTTCAAATATATTATTGGTCCAAGCACCTACCATCTTCAAACCAATAAAGGCCATGTTTTTAAAGAGCCCACCAATGCACAATTTATCAAAAAGTACTTTGTCTAAACATTTCCTTATTTTCATGATTTCTATCTAAATATATCTAACACTTTTTTTTTAATTACATGGGTATCTTCCTCTACATTGAGTTCCTTACTTTCACAAACCTTTAGTCCTCCCTTTTGGTCTTTTGGTTTCTTGATGTACCATAGTCTTCTTTATGTTCTTGAATTTTATATTTTGACAACCCTTGGGTTTCTCTTTTGTGATTTACTTCATAATAATATGGATAAGACCCAAAATTACTCACAAAATTACCATATTTTACTTACCTCACTTTATCTTTTACTTTTTGGTTAACACCCCTTGGGTTTTACTTTTATGGAGTTGCAGTGTAAGACCGCAGATAGAACCCGACCCTACTCGTAAAATTACCATATTTTCATGTTTTTTATATGAACCTTATTATAAAATTTAGATTTTACTTCTTTTTATAGATGTAATTTACACAAATAATCTATTTCACCATGTTTTCCTCCATTTCCCTCATTCTTATGATAAGGAATCACACTTTACTATCATTGTATCCCTTTTTTTTCCCCTTTGTCACATTTTTTTTGTGATTTAAAGTAATTCACATTGTTTCATGTGTCACTCCTCTTAATTTATCCATTATTTCACTCCACATTAGATAAAATAAGGTCAAAGTAAATATATCACTTTTATTTCACCTAGATTTAGGAGACTCTTAGACCCCATGCTCTTTAAAGTTCTCTCTCTTAGCAACCATTTACCAAGTATTCAAATGAAATTCATATTTAGCACCCATGTTGGATTTACAAATATATATGGAGGAGGAATATAAAAATCCATCAAGAAAGTTAAAATCTAAATCATTTGAATCAAAAGGCAATAATATCTAAAAGGTAAGTTATAACTCTCTAAATTTAAATTCACACCAAAATACATGATTACAAGCACATCTCCAATCTCCAATTGAAGTTAAAACTTCAAAATTAGACTCACATAGAGTCAAGTTAATTTGGGGTATGGTATTTTAGTATATTTTAGTATGGTAATTAAACAAACTCTATGGTGCTACCTAATTTCTCATACAAGTACCTAATCTTCGTAGTAGACCGATCACTCTATATGAGGTCTTGAGGAATGGGGAACATGTTGTGGGGAGGTAGGTCCATTTTAATTTTCATGCATATAGCCTTCATGGGATGATATATATAATCCATTTTTTGATCTAATATTTTTTTTTCTAAGATAAGTTCATCAGAGTCCTTAAGGCCGAAAGTCCTCTTGTTTTGACAAACTTAATTTGAGTGTATTGACTTCGATAAAGAGTTCCTCTACCTTGGTTTTTCCTTTATTCTAACCTCCACCCATTTCATTTTCCCTCTTGATATAAATTTTTTATTCCAAATATATTTCCCCTTATTATTTAATTCCTTATTCTTCATCTCTTGTAAACATGCTAACACTAATTTCTTTAAATTTAATCTATCCTTAGAGCTAAACAACATGTTTGAGAAATTATGGATTGCTTCTTTCTTTTTCACCATGATTTTACATTTTTAGACTTGTTTTTCTCTCTTTTTAGCATTTTTAATTATTTTAATATCTTTATATCATAGACATATGACTTTGTACCCTTTTTTCTATTATTGAGTGAGGTTGGTTTGTTACTTCTCACTCATCAATGTTGTTTTCCATTCTTATGCACTTTTTTCCATTATTTAGTGAGATAAGGATTTTTATTGTTCACTAGTCAATGTTGTTTTACCATGTTATTTCTTATTTTACCATTTATTTATTTGATTAACATACTATTTGAGCTATATCCTTGGTTTGATTTGTTGATTTTACCTTTCTTACTTAAGGTTTACTTGTTTGACTTTTTTAGTCTTTAGTAGCCTTGGTTTTTTGGTTACCCAATTTACTCTTGTTTTTGACTTGGTTATTTGGTTTAATGTATAAATTTCCACCCCATCTTTTCAAATTTCCCAAATACATCCTATCCTCATAGCACCAACTATCTTGGTTTTTATTGCATTTGTTTGTTTTTACTCTTTAGTTTTGTATTCTTGGGTTTGTCAAAAGTGGCCTCTATGCCCTCCACAATCAAAACTAACAACAAAATATATAACCATCCCATAAAAAAGGTAAGTCAAGGTACACATTACATTTACTTTTTATTTATTTACTTTTCATTTATTTACTTTCAGTTATTTTTGCTTTAAAATAAAGTAACTTTTTTTTAGCGTCAACATTGTATGTTACTATATTCTTTCTCAAAGTACCATCTCCTATTTCACCTTAGTGACACATGATGAAATTTGAATGGGCAATATGTATACACATAATATTTTTAAATTTTATCAAATACTAACACTTTACATCTTGTAGGAACACATCAAGACTCAATCTCTCTAAGTGCATGCCCTAAAAGGTGCACCAAGAAAGGGGTGGGTAGAGCTTTGGTGCTTTGAAATATTTTTGTCTCTTATTGACACATTATTACCAATATAATGATATATTAAAATTATTCCTTTATTTATTAATGCTCTAGTCTTTTTCCTCTTTCCATCTCTTTTTTTCTCACCTTGATCCCCTTTATCTAGTTGATTGTACTAGGTTGACTGGGTCAATCCTATATAGTTTTTAGCCTCTGATTACTTTACAAGGTCAACTAGATTGACCCTATACTATTTTTGGGTATTTTCACTCAGAGTTTCATCAGCCCTTTGGCCAACTTATCTCATGACCTATTGATTTATCTCTTTAAAACATATAGGGTCGACTGGGTTAACCCTCTACAACTAACATATTCAAAAGGATTTAGGGTGAGATCCACCTATAAATATAAGATCATTTTGTCATTATTTCAATATGAAATAAAGGTTTATTATTTTCTCATACTTTTTTACAATATGTTCTTCCACCATTCTACTTGAGGAGTCTTAGGTTAGGGTTTCCCCTTAGATAATCTAGTCTTATGGATAAGTTTTGGATTCTTTAACCTTTATTATTTATCCTTACAAATAAAAATAACCTCTTACAAAGCCCCTTTGGACAAGGGAGATATTGAGTCTCAATGGGTTCAATTTAGGTAAGTATATTATAACTTTATTAGCCTCTCTTTAGTACATAGAAGTAGCATAAGTATTTGTTAAAATAATATTACTCTTAATATTTCATGAATTAAGGTCTTACTCATACTTATCTTAATTGATATTCTCCTATACATGTTTTGATTACTTTAATAATCCCTCATACTATGCCATAAGCTTTGGTGTACACTATATTAGATTTACTTTCTTGTTATTAAAATAGAGTGAACATTAATCCTATGACTCTTTTAAGGGTTTTGTGTGATTGTGTTAGATTGTAGAATTTGGAACCCTTCCTAGCATGATGTATTATGAAAAGTGATCCCCTAAATAGGTCTAACAGATCCCCATATTAGTCATGCCCTCACTTAAAATATGTATTCCCAATGATAAGTGTTGGTATGCTCTATCTTCTCCAAGATAGAATTGATTTATAGACATGCTGCATTTCTAATTTCATATACAAGTTACTTAAGTTAGGGAAAGTGAATACCAAAGATGAGAGAGATTCCTTCATAGCCTCATGTCAAGAGTTTATAGATATATTTACATAGGAGTACCATTATATGAAAGGGTTTTACCTTAGGTTACCCTAACACATCATAGAGTTGGAGGATAAATTAAAATCGATAAGGCAAAAAAAAGACCAATCAACCCCAAAGTTGAAGTAATCATGAGAAACAAGTTGACAAAATTGATTGAATCTAAGACCATATTCCCTATTAAATTATCCTCATGGGTGGAAAATATTTTTCTAATAAAGAATAATAATGGGGAGATACATTTATGTGTTGACTTTAGGGATCTCAATAAGGTGTCTTTGAGATACCATTATCCCCTACCATGTATGGATCAGATTATTTAGAATTTCATATCCTTTCAGAGGTTTTATTTTCTTGATAGATATTATGGGTATAATCAGATATTTGTGAGAGAAGAAGATAGACACAATATTTCCTTCACAACAAAGTAGAGCACCTATGCATACACGAAGATTTCCTTTAAACTATCCAATGTAAGGGAAACTTTCTAAATGGCAATGGATGTAGCCTTTCAAGGGCTCATTAATGATATGGTTCTCATATATATTAATGACATCACTATATTTTCAAAGGATCCAAAGGATCATATGACATATTTGAGATTAGTTTTTGATAAGTATAGGCAATTTGGGGTCTCTTTAAACCCCAAATAATGCATATTTGCAGTCCATGAGGGTAGACTATTAGGACATATTGTGTCAAAGGATGGCCTCTCCATTTACCCTAAGAAGATTTAAGTAATCCTAGACCTACCCATATCTAATCACAAAAAAAAATTGTAGAGCTTATTGGGAAAGATTAACTTCATAAGGAGATTCATTCCAAGATTTGCAGAGTCGGTGAAGCCACTTACTCATATGCTCAATAAGCATAAGGAGTTCTCATGGATAAAGGAAGGAAATTTTTTTTTTATGTCCATCAAACATGCCATCTCCAAAAATCCCACCCTCATCAACCCTAAATTGAATAAGGAATTTTTCATGTATGATTTCAACATAGTTGATGCCAATTCTGCTATGCTCATGCAATAAAATGATGAAGGACTAGAACAATCAATTGCTTTATTTATTCAAGCATTAGAATGATATGAATAAATATAAACCTTTGTTTAAGAACATTTCCTTATTTTTATGAGAGGGATTAAAATTTTCAAACACATGGTGTCTAATAATAAATTCATTATGATGGTAGTTCACCCAAGCATCAAGGATTTCATACTTAATAGGGACTTAAGTGAGAAGAGGACTTGTTGGGTGAAAAAATGTATCGAGTATGATATTTAAGTGAGCGTTACCAACCTAATAATATTGAGGGTAATCTATTAACATCTTATAATAGAGGTTAAATAATGAAAATATATGATAATGGTAGTTACAAACATGACCCCTCATAGATGGATCAATGATGTGATGTTTCTACAAATAGGCCAATGTCTTATGGGATTAAATAGGAAAAAAACAAGACACTTTAGGATGTAGGACATTACTTACATCTTGGTGGATGGAGTGTTGTTATAGAAGGATATAGGAGGTACACTATTAAGGTGTGTTTAATCAAGTCAAATTGATAATTTACTAGATCAGTTCCATGATGGGCTTGTAAGTGGCCAATTTACATCTAAGACCAAAAATTTCAAGATCATTAGAGTAGGATAATTTTGGCCCACCTTATTTATATACTCAAATTCTTTAGTTAGGAAGTGTTTTAATTGTTCCATGTTTAAAATTAAATAAAGGTTAGTTATCTTACCCTTAAAACTTATCCAAGTTGAATATCCCTTCATATAATGGGACTTATACTTCATAGGCATGATCCATTCCCCTTATAGTGCTAGTAATAAGTGGGTTATAATATCCACTAATTACTTCACAAGGTGGGTGGAGGTAGTTGTACTTAAAGAAGCTAAAGAGACTCAATTTTGGAGTTTTATATAGTATTATGACTAGGTTTGGTGTCCCCTCAATCATCATATTAGATAATTACTTGGAATTTAATATTGATAAAGTATGTGATTGGGCCCTTATCCATGACATATATCTAGAATATTCCTCATATTATTGCCCATAGGGTAATGTGCTATCAGAGTCCACCAACAAAAACTTGATAAGGATCATTAAGAGGATAATGGAGGATAGTCAAAGAGAATGTCACACAAATTTTGAGACTACCTTATGGGTAGATATATTCACACCTAAGATGTCTACTAGGAACTCTCCTTACCTCTTTATTTATGATAGAGAGGCAAAAATACCAATTTATCTTTAACTAACATCTTTACAGCTTGCACACCAACTTGAGCTCATAGAAAATGATGTAATAGAAGTAAGAATGAATGAGATAAGAAAGTTAGAGTAAACAAGGGACAATCACATGCATGGCATGATATATATTCAACACCAAGTCAAGAGATCATTTTATAAAATATCTTCATCAAAAAACTTTCAATAAGGAGACATAATGCTTAAAAGGGATGAAGACTATGCCAAGGTAGGTAAACACTCAAAGTTTGATAGCCTTTGGAGTGGGCCTTATATCATCACCATCTATAATAAGAGAAGTGATTTTCAACTATCCAATTTGAATGGTGAGGAAATTCCTATACTTATCAGTGGGATATTCTTGAATTGATTTTATTAGTTTCATCATGGTCCTCTCATACATAGTAGTTAGTGTTTGCCTCCTTCTAAGTGATTTTAAACATGTTTGGTTACTTTGTCTTGTTTATTTTTATTTATGTTTGTCTATTTTTTATCTCTTAGTTATTATATTATTGCGTCTCATTGAGTCTCAAGATCTATAATGTATTGAGCAGAGTCTGTATACAATCAAAGATCTATTTGCTAGTCATGAAGAAAAAGTCAAGGAGTTTTGAGTTCCCTTGACTAGAAGGCTGGTCAAACTAACTAAGTCACTAGAAATGTTGACCAATTTATAGTCCTAGACCTATAAATAAGTCAACCTAAAGTATTAGAGTCCTAATCTACCATTACATTCCATGGTTTTTATTCACCCTTATGAGATTGGGTTGTTCAAATAGTCCACTATCTTTTCATGCTATAACATTGTTTGATGATCCTCCCTATGCCTGTTCTAACTTGTATTTTAAATAGGTGTAAAGGCCCTTGGTCAATTTTATTCAAATTAAATGTTCAAAAATTCTATGGTATAGGTGAGTTGACAAGGTAGCCTAGTGGTGAATCATAAACAAATATAATTTACCTAATAATGAGTTAGATTCATTTTCAATATTTTAAGAACATCATGAGAGAATTTTGCAATCCAATTTAAGCCTTTGATAGGTTATAAATATCTCCTCATACATGTTTCTATGATATATATTTGTTATGTCTATTGAAGTTTATGAATATGTCTTAAAAGTGATATTTTTTACCATGTTGAGACCTAATTTTACCTTAATGGGAAATTAAACCACCATCCATGCCTTTAATAGACTTCATGAAATTCATTATGACATTAATAAGGTGTTTCATAAACCATTAAATCCATTACCACTAAATTCAATGCCTAATTACCTCTAATAGGCCCCACATGTGTTAATTTATGCCTTTTTAGCTTCCCTAATTCATCCATAGGATTAAAAAAATCACATGACTCTTAGTTTCCCTCCATCATGTCCATGAATAATGTATTTTGGTCTAAAAATTGAAAAAATGTAGGGAAGTTATAGGTTCAAATATTTTCCAAATGGTACAGATCTATATAATATGTACTAACTTAGGTGGAGTTAGGGATATACATGGGGAAGTCAATAATGGTAAGTGAAGGAGAAATTAGAGTGTATCAATTCTTAAAGAGCTCAAAATTGACCAACCTTCCCATTGATCCCATTGGAAGGCTTAGAGATCACTTTAGGTTTGTGTTTAGACTATATGGAGGAGAGAAAATGAAGACCCAAGATCTTATCGAGAGGAAGTAGACTTGGTCAGATTTCATCTATGGGAATTAGTATCTATATTGATCCCCTGAGTTCTATGATCATTCCTTAAGAAGTTAAGGGATCTGAATATCATCCATATCTATATAATCTAATACGAATAGAATCATTTTGATGGATTTTTAGCTTATTGGGCCAACCAAAGGTCAATCCTATTTCCTTAGGTCTTAAAAAAATCTCCCATGGCCTTTTTAGTGTTTGGATCAAATGTGTGAGCTTATGAAACCAACAAACATCTAGACTAGGAAGGTCTATAGTTTGTAGATAGATTTGGATTAATCATAGTGTTGAGTGTTTTTTTCCAAAAGAAGTTAACTACATTGAAATATTAGTTGGGTGTCCCAATCTTCCCATATCTCTTTTCTCAAGGTTGATGTTCACGTTATCCTCTTATCTTCTTAGGGTGTCTTTAAAGAAGGGTTAAATATACATCAACAATTCACTATGTGGGAGAATTGTATGTTGTTCAATAGTACCCTCAGAACCTTTAAACATAATCAATAGTATGAAATGGAGGTTTGCAGTGATGATAAGTCACCATCATGTCTTTAAAATAAAGTCCCTCAACCTCCATGACAACTTGATAGGAAATATAAACACCTCCTTTCCTCCAAAGATCACATAGTTAGTTTTAACAAAAGTTAATGTTTTTTAGAAATGTTAAGGTTTCTTAGAGATTCCTAGGTTTCATTTTTTAACTGCATAAGTATTTATTTGGTCTCCCAAGTGTCATGTTTGGATAGGTTTTATATTATAATATTAAATATACCTATGGGTTGTCTTTAAAATGTTTTTATGATTAATTTCATGTCATTTTTACACCTTTACCATTTCATGTTGTCTTCACTATGTTTCAACCCTAATTTCTATGTTCCAACCCTCATATCACCCCACATTCATCTTCATCCATTCATCCACCATTCATTCTAATTTTGTACCATATAGATTAGACCTAAATATCCCTTAGGACCCTCAAGAACCATAATATCACGGAGTTTTGATCTATATAGGTCATATACCCTATTGAATTAATGACTGACCACCTATATGATACCCCCCTAAGCATACTAAGTGAGAACCTTTAGGAGTATTATGTGTAGACCACTCATTGGCATAAGAAATGGTATGAACATAAGAGGATGGATATACCATGTAAGTAAATTATGGTTTTAAAAATTCATAAGGTATTCAAACAAGATGCAATTCACCCTCTTCACCTATAAGCCTATTTCTTAAAACCCTGTAGACAATCAACATAGGAAGATGGGTGTGTATAACATTGTTGGTGCATATTGGGACCTAAATATTTATTAGTGTAAGAGGAATCATATATAAAATATGGGTAAAGATTAAAAATGATGAGGAAGATAAATTTGGGTGATCATCACATCCAAAATTCAAAACAACATCAAACATAGACTTGAAAATGACACAAACCTATTTATCATAAACCTTAATCCTAAGAAGGAGAATGTATACAAAGAGAGGATGTTGGAAAATTACTATTTAAGAGTTTCCATAATATTAAAAAACATTATTAAGAATATTATAACCATGGGAATATCAATAAAAAAAATATGAGAGCCTATTTGAAAGCTCATGCTCCTAGTCACTCAATCAACAGGCAACCTATAGCTAGTTAGGGAAAAATTGTAGTTTAAGGTATTTATAAGAATGAAAAGGAATTAAAACTTAGTAGTAATTATAATTATGAGTTGATAAATTATTCCATGCTCCTATTTATGTAAAAAAATGTGGGTATACCCATTATTTTATCGCAGACCTAGCTCAATTTTTGATAATCAATTATGGGGCTAGGTGAGTGAATTCATGTTTTGAAGGGATTGTAAGAAGATTAGAGTAAAAAGGTGTTTATGAAGTAGTTAAATATGATGATTTAGGTATTTATACACCCTCCAAAGGAAAAAATAACTAGGATTCCAATTAGTTACCCTTGAGGGTAGCACATAGTAGATAAATCTCAAGCTTGGTCATACACTTTGTTGCCATCTTGAAGTATCTTCATGTCCTTATAATAGACTATTGACTATGGGAGAGATGGAAACATGTTTTAAGTTATGATTAAGATGTTTCAAGTGTATATAATAAATAAAAATATTAACATGACCGCAAAACCATTCTCAAGTCTTAAATCCCCAACACAATCAACTCGAGATGTAACTTTAAGTGTTAAAATACTTCACCATTGGGAGGTTTAGGTCCAAATATCTTGGTGAAATTTAAGTACCCATATAGACTAGAAATCCATGAAAGAATGATAGGCATTGAGGGGATAAATTTTATTGATGATCATTAAAAATTTAACCTATTGAAATGAGTTAACAAAAAACATGAAGGTCACCTTTCACTGCTTCTCTCTCCACATACCCTCTACATGGGATACCAAGATATTGACAGGAAGATGAATGGGTCAATGTAATATAGGTTCATGGTAATTAGTTTTGGTTTGGATGTTTGTATGTTATGAAACATCATTAATATGGTGGAAATTAAACCTCATAAAGTACATGATGGTGAATTATTATTTTAAAACACATCCAAATGAATTTTTTTGGTCCTAAAATAATCTTGAAGGTTTGCTCAAGTCTTCAGAGCATCATGATAACTCATTAATTGACATGTACAAGGGATATACTTTATGGAATATGCATGAAAATACTATTTATAGACTAAAATCAAAGAGTTGAGAAGTGTTTGTGTGTATCATGGGGTTAAGGAGAGGGAATGTCTCTTAAAAATTATAAATAACCCTATAAAAATCATTTACATAGACCTCCATAATTAGTTTTGTTTATAGATAGACACAAATGTTGAAACTAAGAGCTATATGCATTCAAAAGAAGCCAAATGGCCTAATCAAACCAATGTTTCCATTCCATGGAACCTCTAAGGTAATATTCAAGTTGAAAACAATGTAGAGATGCCTCATAACTCTATGATAAGGAAAAAAAATTAGGGTTCATGTGTCTAAGCAAACTGGTCTAACACCTCCACTAGAGTAGTACCATTACAAGGTGAAGAAAAGAATAATTGGAGGAGCAAGAGTGCCTTAGACCTTATTGGAATATATAATCATGATGTTTAGGGACCTTTTGGTCACTTTTATTTGAGAAGAGTTCCCATAGTTGACCTTTTTGGTCTGTAGACACCTTAATACTACTTAGGAGGCATGTTTCTCACTTCAAGAACTTTTTAAAATGCTCATAGCTATATAAAAGCTCTACATGGGAGATCAATCACTTAAAGAGAGGTAAATGGGTATATTAACATGAATTTGGTATAATTGGTTTAGAGATTGAAATCCTAACCTCTTTGAACCATCACTAATAGTCATAAGTATTATTAAAAACCTCTAAAATCCTAATAAGGACTCAACTAGATAAATCTCATTAGAATTGCATCTAAAAAAATATAAACCACTTGTAAAATACCTATAACATGTTGTCAACTCATAAGAGGCCATGTCCATGGTACCTAATTGTATTGAGGTTGTACAAACACCTCCATAAAATGTAAATTTGTAGGGTTTTAAGTGGAAAATGGGTTGTAGGACCTAATCAAGAATTTTAAACTATGGGAAATGTGGATTTGAGACTTGTTATACTATTTTAAAGCTATAATTATTAATGTATCTACCTGTAAGTATCTTTTCTATCTTCTCCTAATCAACTAGTTTATAGGGCTAGTCTAAGTGGCCTAGTCAAGAAAGGTAGATGAGTTTGTAGATGAATGATGCTTGAAGGGTCTAAGAACCAATATAGAGGGTCAATTTAGGACTAATATAAGTCTCATTAAAATATTTTAGAGTATATTTCAATTGTATTAATCACCCAAAGAGTATATGAGCATAGAGATGAGGATCTTGAAGGTGAGGCCTACATAAGTAGCAAGTAAAAGGTCATAATGGGCATAAAATAGAAATATGATATTAATGAGTCACCTTGTGACATTTGTAATCATACAGTGAGATGAGAATACCCCCATGTTGAAGATAATTATCAATTAATGGAGATAGTTTCAAATCTAAGTTAACATGCATATTAAAGAGGAGGTTACTCAACACCTCTTGAGGCCTAATCACACTCTATGTGCACTTTGTAATAATAATTGGATGAAAAAATGAGCTATTTTAGGTGTGGTAATTCTTTACATGAATTCAAATAGGCAATTTATAGCCTACACACTTCACCTCAATGCCAAAATGGATTCATTGAATAAGTGTCAATGCATGAAAAGAGTGACTATGACTGTTGTAACTACCATATGGCCACCTTGGCCTCTTCCAAACCTAGACCCTTCTCTCTATCTCTAATGAATATTATATATAAGGAGGTATTGAGCTCTTTATTCTTATCCCTTAGCTAAGTGTAGGAAAGCTCTACCAAAATTGTACCTTATTCCTTTAAATCAATAGAATAATAGTTATAGACTTCTTGTTTAAATGTTGTGTGAAGCGTTGATAGGTTGAGGCTTTCTTGAAGTGTTAATGAGATAATAGTGTCTTGTGTAAATCTAGGTTCTTATCCTTTAAGTTATATAACTTCACTTTGTAACAATAATTTGATAAAAAAATGAGTTATTTTAGGTGTGGTAATGCTCTACATGAAGTCAAATAAGCAATTTATAGCCTATACAGCTCACCTCAATAACAAAAGGGATTCATTGAATAAGTTTCAATGCATGGAAAGAGTGACTATGACTGTTGTAACTTCCATATGGCCACCTTAGCCTCTAAAACACCTAGATCCTTCTCTCTATCTCTCATGAACATTATATATAAGGAGGTATTGAGATCTTTATTCTTATCCCTCAGCTAAGTGTAGAAAATATCTACCAAAATTATACCTTACTATTTTAAATCAATAGAATAATAGTTATGTACTTATTTTTTAAATGTTGTGTGAAGTGTTGATAGGTTGAGGTGTTCTTGAAGTATTGATGAGATAATAGTGCCTTGTGAAAATCTAGGTTCTTAGCCTTCAAGATATATAACTTCTAATTGACCTTAACATGAGATATTCATTCCTAGGACTTTATTGAGAGCTTTGATCAATTTTTAGCTTCATAAAATTCATAAGTGTGTCTAAGGGACACATCAAGAGATGATATTCAAGTATTGGTGCATCACCACTATTAGTGTAGGTTTTCTTTCCAAGTTTCATCTTTATCCCTTTTAATCTCAATATAATTATGTATTTAAGAGATATTAAGTGATAAATTAGGGGAGATATCCCCATAAGATAGAGGTTTGACCTAGACTATAGGTAACCCATAACCTATAGGTCAATCCCATCTTAGTCTAAGTTTGAGGAGGGCTTGAATGGTCTTCTTCAAGAGGGTGCAACTTGGGTAGCCAAAACCTATTTTGTGTAAGTTTTATTCCTGGGGGTGTGTTTCCATAGATTAATAATTTCATGTTTGGGCCATACAATTTTGACTATAGTACTCTCCCTTAGTCTACTTGGTGCATAGTTATTCTCAGATCTATCATAGTTATTAACTAGGTGAGGCCCTATCCTATAACCAGTTTCATTGGTTTGACTTCTAGTTTGTACACTTACCATTTTGTCATCCCTGAGCCTTTTCCTTCACCAAAATTATTCTTCCAAATAATCTTCTTTATTTATATGTTTGAAACAATTACACAAACTTTATTTCTGAGGATGTAGTGTCTAAATTTAATCACTGCCTTGAGTAAGGCATAGGCATGATTGTCTAAGGTAGAATGTCTCAACTCAACATCCTTACGATTGGTGATCATAAAAGTAATGGGGTGTTCTTTTACCTCTAATATCTAGGTGAGGCAAGCATTAATGGTGTGTTTATAGGAAAAGGGGTAGATATATAAATATTTCATATAGTCCAAGTTGATGAGAATTAGGGCTTGTATAATGGTGTCTTTGATATCATAAAAATATTTCTTTGATTTATCATACCATTCTAATTTTTCATCATGTTTCAACATAGCATTAAAGGGTTCTATAATTTCAAAAAATACAATAGTAAACTTAACTAAAAAGTTAATGTTCACAAAGAAGGATTTCAATTATTTCTTACTATTAGATTAATGTAGTTACATCCACCCTTCTGGGATCAATAGAAATACCTTCTTTTATGATAATGTGACTAAGAAGCTTACCTTTAGTGATACTAAAATTCTCTTAGTTGGGTTTATGTAAATTCCATACATTATACATATTTCAATTACTTTTTATAAATAACACACGTGATTTAACCTATATTTGGAAAACATAGTTAGGTCATCCATATAAATTATTATGAATTTATCAATCAATCATTTAAAATAAAAGTCCACCTCTCTTTAGAAATTTTTTCCAATGCTGATCATCTTGAAGGTCATTTGATTATAAAAAAATGTGCCACACTTTGTTTTGAATGTGGTCTTAGCTCTATCTTCAAAATTAACCAAGACGTAGTTGTATCTCAAAAAGCTATCCGAATAGCACATCATTTGAGATTCACTAACCATTTGGATTACTTCATCAAGGGAAATAAATAAATAATTATCTTTATTTAAGGCTAAATTTAAGCTATGACAGCCTATGCATAGGTAAATTTCTCAATTTTTCTTTCATATAGGCACCTAAATGGCCACCTAAATGGAGTGGCAAACCATAAAAATTATTCTTGAAAAAATTAACTTATGAATATCCTTATGTATTAAGATGATCTCCATGATTGGGTTTATCAACCTTAATCTTATCCTAAATAGTTTTTGATAGGGTTTGAGATGGATAGTGTGAATCATCACTCTCAGTTATAAAACCTCAAGGTATCCATAGACCTATGAAATTATATCCTCATATCTTAGCAACAATCTTTACAACTATTAAAACTCATACTCCATCTAGTTAGGACCTATGTTGACCATCTGAGGGTTTCTGTAGGATTGAGGTTGATGACTTGACACTTTTGGTCCTCAAACTTAGATTTTTTGCCTTAAATGTGGGGTCTAAAGTATTGAATGATATTTATAATGAGATCACCCCTTTATGGATCTATTTCCTATAGATATTAAGGATCTCATATTTAACCATCTCATTCCCTAGGTTGTCTATATATTTCTCACTTATAACTTGGGTCTCAAATATTCCTTCATTACTAAGAAATTATGTGATATGTTGGTCATCTTCAAGGACTTGAAATTTTGTCACATTGTAAGGGATAAAGGGACATGGGATGAGTTATATAAATAACTATTGAAACTCAATTCTATCTAGGGAATTAAGTTAAATATAACAAATGCTAGTGAGTCGGTGACTTGGTTTTCCTCTTGAGTGATAAGGATGATATTAAATACATTAAACACTTTGATAAGGTCCTAACACATGTGATTATACCCCCATAGGTATGATAGATTGCATTGAAATTTAGTTTTGATATATTTGACCACCATATCAAAGTCACTAAATAATCTCAATTTGTTTGGCTTGTAGTTCAATGCACATGGTAACCATAGGATTAACACTTCATGCTTTGATAGATTATTTATGTAAGGAAACTAAAACATATATGATGTTAAATTTTTCCTCCTTGGGGGGTCTATAATAATAACACTAGACCCACTACCTTGTTTGGAATGAGCTCCATCTATATAGAGAGACCATAAGCTGAGAAAGTTTGGGCAATGGCTATCTTGGTCTTTGGGAAGTTTTATGCTCAACATGTAAATTCCTAGGTATAAATATACTAGGTTTAATATCTCATTAATGTAATTTTACTTAGTTATCATGTGTTTCGTGTTTGGTTCTTAGTCTACCTAGATTTGGTTAGCCACTCCCCTCCATGGTAACCACATATGGGATAAGTCTATGGCCATATACCCATTTAGGGCTTTCGACTAATCTCTACTAAGGAGCATGTTGTAGGCTTTAGGAATCTCCACCTCTTGTATGTCTATGAATTATTGAATCTTAAGATAAAACTCTAACTATATGTGTACATTTAATATTTCCCCTATCACTTTCACTTTAGACTTGTTTAGTTGGATGACTACCTTATTTGAATTGATAGGGACCAACCCAAGCTTCTCACATATGCCTATTGGCATTACATTGGTTGAGGATATTGAATATACTAAGGAGTTATGTATATTATTTTTAAATAACTACATGGTTAAGATGAAGGGGACACATCCATATGATTCTTATTAATGAGAACATTGGTGTGGGCTACTCTTAGTTTTGGTAGAGTCTATTAGGTCAATTTTTGAGTTAAGCATTTTAATACGAGATCACATTACTTAGTGATTTGAGTGAGCTCATGAAGTGTGATGTTGGATTTGATCTTATTAATGCCTTCTACTATGTTATAACCCCCTTTTATTTGGATTGTCTTGGTCTTTTTTGGAGTTTTAGGTTCTTAAGATCTTAGAGGTGGGGGGTCATTTGTATCTTTTTATTTAAGTGGGATTGTGCCATTGTTGGAGTTGAGGTAGTGAGGGGTTGATTTAGTTTCATATTATTGAAGGTGTAGTTACTCCTATGTAATTATTGAAATGTTTTCACCTCAATGATACCCTCCTTCAATTCATTTTATTCTTGGATAGGGAAATCCTTGGTCTCCAAAACCATAATAGTTATATGGGATTTGTCGATGTTGAATGATTTAGGGTGATTAGGTACCATTTCATATTCCTTCATTTCCTTCTATAAGATATCAAAAATAGAACTAAAATCTATGTAGTCTAGTTCTCCATGGTTTGTCATGTTATGCACTCGATACCAGTTAGGTAAGATTATATCAAAGATATTAATTTTGGGAAATATATTGGGTGAGGTAATCAAAAGATCATGAGGACAGTTGTAGTTCCTATTAAATTTATTGTATGTGGAGTTTTTCCTAGAAATATTTTAATTAGAGTTACTAACCTACCTTTGTATCCAAAATAAATCATTACAAAAATTTTGTACCATTTGATAAATGGCATCCAACTCATTATTTGTGGATTCCTGGTGTAGATTTTGGGTCTTGTTAGTTGTTACTAATTTTACCTGGTGTAGTATCTAAGGAGTATTTTTATGGTCCCCTCAATTAATAAAATCCATGTGTTGGCTTCAAGTGGGATGTCCTAGTGGGAGTTGATGTATTATAAGGATTGGTTAGATCATTAGTGCATTCCAATTAATGTTGAGTAAGAAGCTCAATGAAGTCATCAATGGTAGAACGTAAGGAGTGAGAGAATCATTTGGTCATGGGAGTTTATTTTCCTATCTACCTTGATGGTCCTTTCATAATCCAAGGATAGATATGTTATTATCAAGTCTATCCTTAGAAACATGGAAATAAAAGGTTACAATGCATTATTATACATTTCAAGCACTAGTTGGGGGTTCGGTTGATAAAACATAGTAACCTAGCTAAACCTTTTTTTAAACCTAGCATTAAAGTTCCTGGTAGGCTCATTAGGCTCCCATTTAATACAATAAATATTTTGGTATAGGATACTAGGGTCTATCACTTTCATATATTTGGTAAGGAAGCCAATAATAAAATGGTTCTAATCAAGGATAGATTATTTAGGGAGGTTGAGTAACCAATAATATATTGAGTCCATCAATATAAAATGGAAAATCGTACATGCCACATCATCATGTTATATATTTAAAATCCTTATAAACTTTTTATAAGAATTTATGTGCTCTTCAATAGTCTATCCAACACCAAGATTGAAATGGGGAAGATATCTCTTAGGATTTTTAGATAGATCATGGATAAATCCTAGGATGTTAATTATAGAAACAACCACCTAGGCCATCTTGTGTTATAAATTTGGAAGAGGTTGTGGGATAAGCTAGTTAGAATCATGATAGGTCTATGTTGGTTTATCATAGGTTTTTTATGGAAAAGGAAGGTAGAAACCACCAATTGGCCAAGATAAGACCTAGCCTTGGTGATACGTGAACTAGTCACTAGGATGCCTCAAAATCAGATAGTAGTTAGCACCAATAAACACAATTTAAAATAATGCATCATTCAATACACAAACTCTTGTTGTATTTTATCCAACTAAAAAACTAATTACAAGTCTAAAATAAAAGTGTTGGCCCTCTTTATATCAATAGCTATTTTTTGGTCTAAAATATAGATCATGAAATATCAATGAGATTGGGTATTCCTAGAGAGGAATATGGGAACAATGATGGAATTTCACCCTCTATTTTAGGAATAATTTGAGATCAACCCAGGTCATAACTTTGGGTATTTGACTTCACTATGAAGTTTACATGAAATATTCTCTAAGAGATTTGGTGCCACCACTGTAAGCTCAATACTATAATCTTAGCTAAAGTTCTAATTGTCTAAAGTTGATATTGAATCTCATGTTTTATAATCATATGATTTATAAACATAAGGGTAAAATATAGTTCAACCTTTGAAAATAAACATGCAATAGAGGGAAGATTAAATCAGGAAAGACAACCTCTAGATTTTGAGTGAAATCAATATAGTGACCATCAAACCAAGTTACCTTACCATAGTTATACCATTTTGGAATGATCTTCATCAAAATTTATACCTCAAATAACACACAATGGGAATATTCCAAGGAAACATGGGATCATGCCTCAACTATGAACCCTCACTAATTATCATTACTATAAACATAAACCTTTAAATTAGCTTATAGACTAACATACAAAGTAATAGTATGGTCAAAAGAGAAATGAGATAATTCACAAAGGGATTATAATATGTAAGCACATTATAACCATATAATACATTTAATATCAAGGTATTAGTTTGATTAGTCTAGTATTGACAATAATAGAGATGAAAGATAATTTGAAACACACAACAAGATTTTTTTGTAGAAAATTGAAATAATAGTCATTAAAAAAATAAGTATTGTTACAATAATATTGATCATAGACCAAATTTATAGTTGAAATGGATTAAGGAGAAAATAAGTGAAATCTCATCTTAAATTTGACAACATTTTCAAGAAAAATTAGTCAAACCTTCAATTACAATATGACTATG
This sequence comes from Torreya grandis, assembly GCA_037957365.1. Lineage (NCBI taxonomy): Eukaryota > Viridiplantae > Streptophyta > Pinopsida > Cupressales > Taxaceae > Torreya > Torreya grandis. The sequence goes on along the minus strand of JARHVA010008570.1, from coordinate 428,678 downwards.
ACTTTTATACATGAGGATGGGATTAACCTTCAAATAGTATGAGATTCCCATCCTAGGCCATAATGGCCACTCATAGTAGTTTAAAACATAATTCAAAAAACAAAATAGAATTCCCCCAAGCCATCAAAAATATCTATGGGGGGATCACTCAATTGATATGTAGTGGTGGCTCTAAGGATTCAGATCCTAACTACTTTGACCTTTCATACTCATAAAGGAAAAGGTAGTAGAATACCTTACAAAATCATTTATGAAATCATGAGTGGAGTCAGGGTGACATCCTCCTCAAAATTAATGGTTACTCAAGGGGGAAAAATGGGCCTGATTAGACCTTCTTCTTCTTCTTCCAAGCCATAATTTGGTCTAGCACCTCCTAGTTATTTATAGCATTCAATTAGAGGTCATCATCATCCTCTAACTAGTGGTCATAATTGATACTGCGATGAGTCAAGTACCTCACTAGATGAGCCTAAATCATGCCCTTAGGGTCCCAATGTCATATTTCAACTCTCCTTAGGGTGAAGGAATCCCACTTAGATTCCAATTTACATAAGGGAGGGAAGGACTTGTAAACATCGTGCTGAATGGATGTTGGGAGTAGTGGGTATGAATTATTTTAGTAGCCTATAAAAAATCTAAAAACACCTTCCACTAGTTGGTATGTCATCTCTAACTCTACTAGGTGATCTGGGATGAAGTATGGCAAGCATAGAGGCTATTGTAAAATGCATGTGACTCGAATCATGGTGTCCTCCTGGTAGTATTAGTAATCACCGATGGCTACAATAGAGTATATATTTTCTTATGATAAACATGTCATTGGGGCCTCATTGATCATGTTATACACCACTATATATAAGTGCTCATAGATATCCTAGATATAGTTCCATTACATGTAGCCATATAGCTTATAAAATAATACATGGACCACCAATCCCCCTAAAATTCATGTAGGAAAAGTGGATGGATTGAAGGTGAGTGTCCCACAAGCCACATTTATGAGATAGTTCATCATATATAAATCACCCCTTGATAGGGTATTTGTTATGGCATTGACCAACTTGAAGTTGATCAAACCTCCCATGTCTAAAAATTTAGAGCTAGTGAGGATCATTTGGAGAAAGGGAACCCATAATTCATGAACATGTAGGTAGTTTTGGGCCCAAAATAATCATTTCAAAAAAATCATATCCACCTAGAACTCCTCTCATAAGGTGGAGACCATATATGTATTGATTTTTTATTTGCTAACCCACTTGGCATTTGGTTTCTTAAACTAGTCTTATAGGACCTCATAATTTAGAATGTGTTAGTCCAAGTTTGCATTACCATAACACCATATGAAAAGGTGAATTTAGGGAGGGAGTAATATGCTTTATATGTGGTCTTATAGAATTCAAAAAACTAGTGCCAATAATTAACTAAATAAATCCAGGCATAGACTCTATCCTACATTCCCATAGTAGTGAGAAACAAGTTGTTGAATAATTCAACATAAGGTAACACCTTAGGTTTGATTAGATCTTATGAATAATGCATTTATTATAATCCTTAAGGGAATATTTAAAATTTTATTACTCATCATTATCAAAGCATGAGTCCCTAGGTACCTATTTAATAGATTTAAATAAGTCATTATAATGCCTGAATTAAGTTAAGCCTTCTATAAATAGGGCATCCATATACTTAGGTTTAGCCTTGGGGTTTGATGAGGATGTAAACATTATAGCAAGGTGGAGGAAAATATATAATTAATGAGTTTAGGGGATAAATATAGGGGTATTTGATGAGGATTGGAAGTAAGGAGTTTATTTTCTCTTGAGGGTACATAATGATAATCATTAATGAGCCTTCTTTAGGATATTAATAAAAGTACACATTCACCTCCATATATTAATGGTTTTTGGTGGCTCACTTATTATGGAATCAAATTTGGGCTGGTAGCCTAATATCCTCTCATTATTTCCCAATTTGAAGTTAAATTTAGATCTCATGATCCTATGTCACCAACCAAATTTAGCAATGACATTGTAACATATTAAAACTATATAATTAGAACCAAATTCATATTTTTTAATGCCTAGTGTGTGGTAAGGATGTGGTCACATCTCTCTAATGCCTCCTAAAAAACTCTATCCTTATTCCACATATCATCCTCCTATTCATTCTCTTGTCAATGGTTGACACCTAATCATAACCTTAAGAGTGGTGAGGTATCATTTAGGGACATGTGGCATCCTTTGAGTAGTTCCTAAGATCCATATATACTTCATTATGAACATTAATGGGCCTTAGGTGACCACCTACTCATATGAATTATTGTGATATGTATCACATTTTGAGTAGGTTGAACTCCCATAGGCTATAACATCTCTAAAAAGAGTAGGAGACTATTTAATTTGATGTCAAGTGACATGGAATCCTCTAACTAGGTCAAGATCCCTTGGGATCTGATGTTTTTGATAAGACAAAGAGATTATTTGATCTAACATCGACTAATGTGGCATGATCTAATTGGGTTAAACTCCCATGGGCTCTGACATATTTGATAAGATTAGGATACTAACTAATCTAACATTAGTAAACATGGCATCCTCTAATTGGTTTGATCTCCCCTAAGTTATAACATCTCTAACAAGACTAGGAGACTGGTTGACCTAACATTGGTTGATGTGGTATCCTCTTATTAGGATGGACTACCCTAATATCTATCATATTTGATAGAATTGATAAACTATATATTATGACATTAGGTGACATGACATCCTCTAATTTGATATAAATCCCTCAAGCTCTCACATCTCTAATAGTATTTGGAGACTAGTCAATTTGAAATCATCTGACATGACATCCTCTAATTGGGTCAACATCTCCTAGGATCTGACATCTTTGATAGGACTAAGAGATTGGATTATCTTACATTGAGTGATGTGGCATCCTTTAATTAGGCTAGGCTCCCCAAAGATTTTATATCTTTCATAGTACTACAAGATTGGTTAATCTGACATTGAGTGATGTGGCATCCTATGATTTATTCATACTCCCCCATATTTTAACAAATCTGATTAGACTAGGAGACAATTTGATCTAACCTCAAGTGATGTGGAATCATTTGATTGGGTTAATCTCCCCTAGGTTTTGAGATCTATAATAGGACTAGGAGACTGGCCACTATGACATTAGATAAAGTGGTATTCTTTGATTAGGCCTAACAAATACAATGCAGCTCTTCTTCAATGGTTTATTTTTTCTTCTAAAACCCATAAAAATACTAATTAGAAAATTAAAATATATGCAACTAATTAATAACTTAATTGACCACCATTATGTCTTTGACTTACTATATAGTATGTTGGGTCTACATTTCAAATAAAGGACCAAGACTCTAGTAAATTATCTTAAAATATGACCTATAAGGTTATCACTCTAAATACTTAAAATAAAAATCTTTCCTTAGTCATAAAATAAACAAGTTTTGCCATTGTTTGGAGAAATTGGGGCAACACAATATTTCAAAGACTTGGTTAAGATGAAGATAGTTAAAATGAAAGAATGGACCCATAATATTTAGTTTTGATATTTTTAAGGAGGGTTACTCTATTTATATGAAAAATAATCCATGTTAGCCACAATAAATGGTAACTTCCATAGGGAAAGTGATAATAAACACTTATAACTCAACCACTTAATTTTAAGCCCCTACATTAAACATAGACTGTAAGAGAGATTATTAGACATAATTAGGGGAAAAAGACCTGAAAATTATGTAATATCAAGTGTCATACTAATATTTCATCTTATAGGTGGACACCAATGTGTGTAAGAAGTGATTCTCAATTTTCCATTTAATTCTAGACTCCACTCGATCAACATAGGTTACACTGAGTATTAGGTTCCTTCAAGGGTTTTAATGGCTTGATAACATGGATGGAAATGGTGTGGAAATTTATTTAATACCAAAAGGGCATCCATATCCCCAATAAAGATACCTCTAGTCTTGTTTAAGACCTTTCTCCACTACTAGCCAGTCTAGAAATCCTATGATGGAGGTTGCTTGAATGGCCCTTTCAAGGGAGATTCATAATTGACATTTTGCATGCTTTTCCTATCTTTCTCCAAGATTTATTTTGAAAATATTTCTTATTATAGTCTCATTCAATAATTATTCAAGACCAATACAAGGATGAAAGGATGATGAGAAATCCTTGAATACCTAACTAGTCCTTTATTAGCTTGAGTAGTCTTGTCTTTTACTAAGATGTTACATTAAGTATAACTTGTTATCTCTATTAAGATGTGGGTTGTTCTAAAATCCACTTATTTATCTTTGAATAATTATCCCCCTAGATCTAAAATGTAAAAAAGTTCAATTACCATCTTTGACTTATGTGGATTGAAGATTCAACATGGGCCTTCTTACCTATCAACAATTCTTCCTAGGCTTTGGCCATCACCTAGAGCAGATACTAGAAAGGATGGGAATTAGAGGAATAAAATAAAATCAAGGCATAAACTAAAGGGGAAAAACACAAAATAAAATCAAATACATGAAAAAATAAAACACACAACAAAATCAAACCTATCTATATATACATTTCCAACCCTTAGATTATTCATAAATTAAGTTGGATGGGAAAACTCATAAATAGTTTTTTAGGAACTACCAATTTAGTGGTAGTGGTAGGTCATTTCCCTCGATATCATTAAGGTGAAATGAATTCTGACTTGGGATTTTATCTATTTGTCATGGTCCAAACTAGAGGGGATCAAATTTCAAATGTTGGCCTTTCTTTTCATGAGCCTTGTCCCACATCAGGACTAGGTTAAAGACTTGAATCTCTTGATCTAAGATCTTTTATCAAACCATATTTTTATTGTATCTTAATGTTTGTTGAAGATTAACAAAGCTTCATCATGGGATTCCTCTAAGTGAATTATGTTCAAGAATCTATAATCCACCTTATCATCTAGATACATGAATTATAGTATGAATTTATAATTTGAAAGACTAAGCATGACCATCATGATTCGATCCAATCCAAAAACTAAAATAAAAAGAGATATTTTGAGGTCTTGTTTATACTTGGTACAGCCATCTTATAGAGTGAATTTTAGAAATGAGTGTCATTCATGGGTATTTCTCTAATTTACTTCTTGATGGCATAAATTAAATTCTTATTGGTGGACTCTACCAATGCATTCCCTTGGGGTTAGTTATTAGATGATAACCTTAGCATAATTCCATTGTTATAGGCCCATTCTATAATTTTTTCAGATTGGAAGGCAAGACCATTATTAGACACCAAAGATATGGGGAACCTAGAAGGGGTTGTTATGGTGTTTTTCATGAACCTAATGACTTCAATAGTAGTGAATATATTAGTTTCAACTATCTCAGACCACCTTGTGTAATAGTTTATACCTATGAGGACAAACTTATGGGCATCTAATGAATTTGGGTTGATGATTCCAATAAAATCCAATCCCTAGTGGGAAAAGGGTGTTAATTCCATGATGGGCTATAGTGGAATTACCACATGGATTTACCTTTTAGAAAAGGTTTAGCACTAATGGTAAAAGTGAACATGGGCATGGAAATCTTAAATGTTGTGGGCTAGTATTATCCTACCTATATAAATTTGTGTGCCATAGATTTTGTTGGAGGATGAATATCTCTTAGTTTTTCACGAAAACTTGCCATTATTTCTTTGGATTCCTCTTATGACACACACTAAAGTTAGATTCCTTCATGGTTCCTTTTAAATAGAACCCCCTTATTTAACATGTATTGAGCATCCTTTAACTATAGGGGCATCTTTTATGTATTTTTGAGTCTCAAGGGTGTGTTTCCATAGAGTAGGAAGTACATGACCAGGGCATACCATTATGATTGTATCACTCTCACTTGGTCTATTTTGTGCCTAGTTATTCTCAAATATATCTTAGTTATTAGATGGGTGAGGCCCTATCCTCTAACCAATTTGCCTAGTTTGATTTCTAGGTTGTACTATTATAATTTTATCATCCATCCACCTATGCATTAACCCAACTCATTCTCCCCCATTATCTAATTTATTTTTGGGTCCAAGATAATTGTCTACACTATATTCTTAAGGATGTAGTGTCTAAATTTCATCATTACATTGAACAAGGTGTATGCATGTTTGTCTAGGGTAGAATATCCGAACTTGACATCCTTAACATTGGTGCTTATATAAACAACATAGTACTCTTTTCTGTCTAATATCTAGGTGAGGAAATTAATAATGGTGTGTTTAGAATCAACGGGATAGATATATAAATCTTGTATATAGTCTGGGATGATGAGAATTGGGACTTACATAATGGCATATTTGATATCCTAAAAATATTTCTTTGATTCAACATGAAATTATTCATCTGCATCATGTTTCAACATAGCATTCAAGGGATTTATAACTTTAAAAAATATATAAATAAACTTATTCATAAAGTTAATTTTTTGAAAGAAAGATTTCAATTATTTCTTACTATTAGGTAGAGGTGGTTTAGAAATTACATCCACCCTTTGAAGATCAATAACAATACTTTATTTTGTGACAATGTAACTAATAAGCTTACCTTCACTGACACCAAACATGTTCTTCTTTGGGTTTAGGTAAATTCCATACCTTCTACATATTTTGAATACTTTTTATAAATAAGTATGTGATCTAACCTATATTTTGACAACATAATTAGGTCATCTATATAGATTATTATGCATTTACTAATTAGCATTTCAAAATCAAAGTTTGTTACTCTTTAGAAAGTTATGCCTGTGTTGACCAACTTGAAGGCATTAATTTATGAATAAATATGCCCAATTGGGTGGTGAAGGTGATCTTAGCCCTATATTCAAAATTAACTAAGACCTATTTGTATCCTAAAAGTCCATCCAAAGAGGAGATAATATGATATCCACTCACCATTTGGATTACTTCATCAATGGAAGGCCATGGGTAATTTATTTTATCTCAATCTCAATTTAAGTTTTATAAGTCTATGCGTAGGTAAAATTCTCAATTTTTCTTTCACATAGGTATGATTTTGTCCACCCAAGTGGGGTGGTGAACTGGTAAAATTATTACTACATAAAGTAACTTATGAACTTACTTCTATATTAAGGGTTTCATGATTGGGTTTACTGGGCTCTATCTTTGCCTAAGTGGTTTTTGACTAGATTTAAGGGGGATAGTGTGAGTGATCACTCTCAGTTAAAATAACCTAAGGTATATAAATGTCCAAAAATTTGCATCCTTATATCCCAGTAATAATCTTCACAACTACTCCAATTTTTAGTCCATCTAGTTAGGACCTGCATTAACCATATGGGGGTTTTCTACAGGGTTGAGGTTGATGATTTGACACTTTTGGTCCTTGAAATTGGTTTTTTCACTTGTAAGGTGGGGTATAAATTATTGAAACCTATTTATAATGATATCATCCCTTTTGAGATCTAGCTCCCATGAATATTAAGTATCCCATATTTATCTATCTCATCCCATGGGTTGTTGTTATCTTTCTTGTCTATAACATGTGTCTCAAATATTCCCTCATTACTACGAAATTAGATGATCTATTAGTCATATTAAAAGACCTAAAAATTCATCACATTAGCATAGAATTAAAAATTTTGATTAGGTCCCAAGACCTACACTTATACTTCTTGAGGTATGATAACTTTTTTTGAAATTTATTCTTGATCTGGTTGACCACCATCTCATATTCACTAAATACTCTTAATTTGTTTTCCTTGTACTTAAATGAAAATTTTAACCCTAATATTAGTGTTTTGTACTTTTCCAAATTATTTGTGCAAAGAAACTACAAACTATATGAGGCTCAATGTTTCCTCCCTATAAGGTTTATAAGCATAACATTGGACCCACTACATTGTTTGGAATGAGATCCATCTATATAGATAGACCATTGGTTGGGTAAGTTTGGGTGATGGCTTGCTTAGTCTTAGGGGGTTTTATGCTCAACATGTGGATTACTATGTCTATGGATACTTGGTTTACATTCAAAATAATGGAATTATACTCAGTTATCATGTATTTCATGTGAGGTTCTCTATCTACTTGAATTTCATTAGCTACTCCCCTTCATGGTAACCACATACAGGAGAATTTTATGGCCATATAATCACTTAGGGATTTGGAATAATTTGTATTGAGGACTATGACATAAGCTTTAGGAATCTCCACCACTTGTATTTCTATGAAGTTCTGAATCCTACCCTCATAATCCAACTATATGTGGGCATTTAGTAATTTCCTTACCACTTTTGACTAGCATCTGATTCACAATCAGATATACTTCTATTGATCAAAATGAATAAGGAGAGTAACCATGGATCTATACCTTATACCTCATTTAAATGTCAACATAGGGATGTTGACTTGATAATATCATGTCACTGTATAGGCACACTCAATCTCTAATTTGGCATTCTACTAATTGTATTTAATATGTTGAAGTGCAGTTAATGAAATGATTGAAATGAAACATAAACAAAGCATAATAAAATAAATTCTTATGCATGGGAAACTTCCTAAAACAAATCTTAAATAGGAATGTAAATTACATAATTCATAAATGAAACACAAAATGCTTAAGGAAATAAAATAACATGCTTTACTAACTAGATGGGTTGGATTGTTGTTGAAGCCTTCTAAAGGGGAGGCTTCCTCCTTCCAACTCTAGATTCAACCCTTCCTCATAAAACACTATATTAAACTCATAATTACTAACTCATATTAATTAAAAGTGTAGAAACTAATTGTTGGAATGAATTTATAATCACAATTGCTTAACAAAATATAATATTGACAATCTCTATTCAACATATACTATTTTTTATATATCTCTCAAATATATTGCTACATATTTATTTACCACAGAGGAGATTTTTTTATGAAAAATAATATATAAACTCTATTTTAAGATACATTCAAATTAGAATAACAAAAATTTATTATTTTCACTAAAGACATTATTCATGTGAATCTTGTGACTTTGCTACAAGATAAATAGGATTATTTCTTTCTTCAACTTATTCCTTATTGACCTCTATGGAGGTTAGAGTCATTCTTATGATTTAGTTAGAAGAGAATCAAAATCTATTTATCTATGGCTTTGGTTATGTAGTGGCTTTAGGATGGTCTGTGTGATGAGATTCCTTTTTGCTACAAGATGCTCTATGATCTATACCTATTTCTCCAAAACATATTCAAAACACATTCATATAAAAAGTATCATAAAGTAATAGATAATCATCATATATTTAATCTCAATAAATAATTTTAAATATTCAAAAGAGTTTGAAGATAGAATTCTATGTGGTTTATGAAAGTAGAAAACTATATGGGAAAGTGTTCAAAAGCATGGTAAAAAAAGTAGAATGAGTATAATAGATGGACACAATAATAGGGAATTTATGGGGCTCATCACACCCCCCAATTTAAGATATTGATCTATCTCTAACACCACACTTATTCATTCTTAGTTCACAAGGAACTCTAAAATCTATGGGTTCTATAGCACCCTTGGCAAGGTGAGTATAAAAATTGCACATCTTCTCAAATATTTTCCAACTTTTAGCTTCTCAAGCTTCATCCACTGAGATTTTTTCCTACTAGTCTAAAACAGGATACCAAAATAGGGGTGGCTAAAAATTTGGGTTCATTCATTTTAATCCCATGTTACCTATAAGAAGAATGTATTCTGTAGTCCTATTAAATGCTACATTTAAATTAAAATGGGAATAGGGCTCCATCTTATTTTATGTAGTAGTGAGCTCATTTCAAAATTCAATACAAGACTCTTTGGCTGAAGGACTAGCAAAAGTTTTCAACCCAAAATACAAATCTTTAATCTCATCACATTTTTGTCCAAACCAAGCTTTGATTTCTTTATTTAACATGATATTGTCCCATTTAGTTAGTAAAACATCATGTGCCATTGATTCACCCCTAACATGTAACTGGCTTTCATCTTCCTTTGTCTTGTATTCTTCTATTTCTCTTCCTCTTTTCTATTCATTTAGCAAATATGATGAAAAATATTGCAATTGGACATCTCCAATGTATAAATTAGGATTCCATTATCTATCATATAGAACAACACATTTTTGTAGTATAACTTACATAATTATTCTTGTTCTTCTTAAGAACTTACTTTATAAATGGAAAAGAAGGAAAGGGGATCAATAAATTCATAGGGCATATCGCAATAAATTATCATAAATCTAAACTTGTGCCATTATTATTCAAGATAAACTACATAAAAAAATTTAGGAGGCCTAAAATCAAGGAGTTCTTGTGTTATACCAGCCATATCCTAAGCTTTTTGTTTCAATTTAGTGATGCTCTCTTCCTTAAACTTATTTTCCTCTTTTAATTTCCTTATTTCCTTCAAAGATTCAAATTAATTATCCATCCAATTGAATAGTTTAGAAGATATTAAAAAATAGGAGTGATACCTGACCTCAAGGGTAGCTTTAGGTTCTTCTTATTGATTGACCTATATATAAGGTTAAGGAGTGTTGGTTGTAGGGTGATACTCAATTGAGGGTTGTAGCTAAAAAATTGCTACAATAAGTGCATCTAGACCCCCACCAGATTGATCTTGTAGTTGCTTCCTTAATTTCTTAATTTCTTATAGGGCATGCTTAAGCGTAAAAAATTCAAATTACACTACAATAGGTTGATCTAATTATTCAACTTCTTCCTACATAGGTTCCTCATGCAACTCTTGTTCTACTTCTTCTTGTACTAGTTCTTCATATAATTCTTCAAAATTTTGTTCCACTTGTTCTTATTCCTCATGCATTTATTCAATATTGTGTTCACCTTGTTCTTCTCCTTGAATTTATTTAAGACTCTACTCACTTGGCTCCTCATGGAATTCTTCAAAACTATGCTCAAATTATTTTACTTCTTCATAATGGAATATTGGAGAACATTCTTCCCTATCTGTTTCAATCTCAATATATTCATTTTTACTAGTGGTCTTTTCTTCTCTAGATTTATCATTTATTTGAATAATGGAAGAAGGCTTAGTTCTCATTTTTATTTTTATTCTATGAGATCTATGAGGAGTAGGGGTTACTTTGGTTTTTCAAAAGAAGATGGGAATTCCTTCTCAAACTCATCTGAATCAATCTAAAGAATGAGTTTCTTCTTTTTGTTTATTTCAAACCTTGCTACAAGTTCTTGTGTTGATTTAGGAATATGTCCTTTTACAAGTTCTTGTATGGTTGTAGGAAGGTTTTCTACTATAGGTTCTTATGGTTCTATAGGGAAGGTTTCTTATAAGTTTTCTCCTCAACTTCCAATTATTCTTTTAGTTTATTTCCTCCTCTATCAATCTCTAATTTCTTGGTAGTTGGATAAATTCCTCTCAACTAATGTTGGGTTTAGTTCTTTGTAAATAATCTTTAACAAGTAACTAGATGAGATAATGGTAGGAGAGAGCTTTAGAATTACCTTTTTAAAAATCCTTCAACATCTTGGTGATCATATGAAGAAAAAAGTTGGGAATGTTTATGTCCATTCCATGCCACAAATTATTTAGGAACTTAAAGTGTATGCCATGCAGCATCAAATACCTTCCTTCATAGATGAAATATCTAGAGATAAAATGTGTAGCCTTAGCCCATATTCCTAGTAGAGATAACCTTGAGGTGTCTTAAATTGAGTTTTACAAGTGTTCATTTACTTTTCTAAACCTTTGTCTCTCAGCCTCGGCATCATATTTATCATTCCATTATTCCCTTATTCTAGGTAGTCTAGTTACTCTACTGATAGTTATTTCTGTTAGCTTTACTTTCATATTTTTTATGGTGGCCAAACTATTATGTAATGTACCAATAAATTCCTCCACAATTCCTTCATCTAGGGAATATATTTTCTTTAAATACTATGCCCATCCTATATGCTATAATAAGGCCAATATTTCTAAGATATTGGTCAAGGGGGTAATATCTAGTGGTTCATGTTTCAATAAATCACCTCCTATTTTATGTGAGTTATAAGTTTGGGAGCTTACAAGGGTTTTGGACAATGGAAAAATTATTTGTGATTTTTTCATTGAGAAGTGAAATAATCCTTTTTAATTAATGAAAAATATCCACCCAACTTAATATGTCACATGTCCTTAAGGAGTGAAGGTCGACATGCACAAAACATTTATAGGAAGAGTAAGGGGTGGCAGTGGCAGTTGTGTCAATGGTCACATCAAAAATTATGTATATGGTAAATGAGAATGATAAGGAGAGGATATGGTGGTACATTTATAGCATTAAGTCTCATCATCTTTTAGAAATAATTAAAATGTACAATAGGAAATAAATATAGAATTATTACCATATTACCTATAAAAATACCTTTCATAAATATGTAAATGATAATTTGGAGTTGTGATCATGTAATAAAATATAATTTGAGTGGGAACAAATACTTTATGTAGGATGGAATATAGGAAGACATCCTATAGAAAGATATGTGTCCTATAGTAACAAGTTTTATCCTATAGCCATAAGTTGTATCTTGTAACAACAAGTTTTTCACTTGTAGCGATATTTTTTCCATATTGTAGTAAGAAGAAAAATGCATTTCTTCTCGAAGGGAATGAATCTATAAGAAAAAAAGGGAAAACAAAATAATTTTATTGCATTAGTGCCTCTTTTTTTTCTGGTCCAAATTTCAACTAAAATCACAAGTTTCTAAAGGGTAAGATTTTATTCAACCTAAACCAAGCCATTAGGAACAACTTATTATTGGATATAGGGAGATTTATTACTCTTGGAAAATATTAGAGAAGGGTTGACAAAAATACCATTCAACTATAGGAATAGGTTGATTTGTTTCATGAAGAAGAGATGTACGTTGTTCTTCAAAAAGTTGGTGAGTGAGAATTTCCTTGGAAAATGGTTTCTTGTATAGCTTGATCCTATGGACATTAACAAGCATTTGGAACCAAATAGATTCAATGGTTATGATCTTTACATCTCCATTGTCAAAATCTCATTCAATCTCATAAGGCCCAAGCCATCTAGACTATAACTTTCCTTTATAATCCTTGTATTTAAAGTAAAAAAGGAGTGCCCAATCTCTTGGTTGGAAATTATTAGTATTGATGTTCCTATCATGCCATCCTAAACATTGTCTTTGCATTATTTTAGTATGAAAATGTGATTTCTTTCTTAATTCATCAAGTGCATTCAACTGCATGATCCTATCTTATTGATCTTGAGAAAGATCTAAGCCCAAATCAAGTGTTGTCCTTGGTGTCTTATGTTCAAACTCAATGGGTAGAATAAGGTTTTTGGCATAAAATAGTTCATATGGAGTTAAACCAATTATGGTTTTCTAGGTGATTCTATAAGCCTAAACTGCTTCTAGAAGATGAGTTGACAAATCTTTTCTATGCAAGTTGGTAGACTTAGTGAGGATATTTCCTAGTTCTAGTTTGTCACTTCCACCTGACCATTTGACTGAGGATGGTAGGGGGTATATTTTTTGTGTCTAAATTCATATTATTTTACTAAAGAAGCTATAAGGTTTGATGTGAATTTTGGCCCTTGGTTTGTGATGATCTCTCTTGGAACTTCAGAGCAGGTAAAGATTTCTTCATATAAGAACTCGGTTACCTTCTCATCTCAGGCATAGGTTAAGATTTTACCTTTACCCACTTGGTGACATAATTAGTGCACACTAGTATGTATTCTTTATTGTTAGATTTAGGATCAATGGGACTTATTATATTTAGTCTCCATTTGTCAAAGGGTTTTAGAACTAGTTATGGATGTAATGGTATTTCATCCAAGTGAGTGGGATTTCCAACAAATTGGCATTGATCACATCTTTGGGTGTACATCATGGCATCCTTATGCAAAGAAGGCCAATAATATCTAGTAATTAGTACTTTCATGATAGTCCATTTGGTAACAAAATGACCCCCATAGGGCTCATCATGGAAAGCTCTGAGAATGTCATAAGCTTCATCTTCTTGTATACATCTTATTATAACTAAATCTAGTCCAGTGATAAAGAGATAGTCTACAATCCAGGAATAATGTTTCTTATTTTGGATCAGGTGTTATTTATCCCTAAGTGAGAAATGTTGTGGTAGTACTCCTGCAACAAGATAATTATCACTATTTATGAACCAAGGAGATTGAATTATCACAACAAATAAATGTTCATCAAGAAACAAAATCATCAACATTAGGACTGTGCTCATCATTTTTCAATCGAGATAGAAAATCTACTATTACATAATCTTTACTAGGTCTTCTTATAATGGTAATACGAAATTATTATAGAAAAATCAACCAATGAATTATCATGCTTATTATAATAGGTTTTTTCATTAACTACCTTATTACTTCATGATCAATGTGGATAAATACTTGGTAACTTGTAATATAGTATCAATTTTTTTTTATGTCATAGATGATGATGAAAAATTCCTTCTCTATTATAGTGTAGTTTAGTTCATCCCATTGAAGATTCTTGCTAATAAAATAAATTACATAACTTATAGATTCATATTTTTGGCCAAAGACAACTCCTAGAATGGTGTCAGATGCATCTGTATGAATGTGAAAAGGCTTCTTCTAGTAAGGCCCTCTTAGAATAGGAATTGTTATGAGAAGGTCTTTGAGTTGTTGAAAGACAATTTAATAATTATCAATCCATGTAAATTCAGCATCTTTAGTAAGTAATCCAAACAATGGGGTGGTAATTATACTAATTTTTTTGATGAATCATCTATAATAACCAACATGTCCTAGAAATTTTCTAACATCCCTATGCTTCTTTGGTGTGGGTAGATCCTTGATGATACTTATCTTTTCTAGGTCAACTTGAATTCCAATAGGGGATATGTGATATCCCACCACAATCCCTTTATTCATAAGCATGTAACACTTTTCATTGCTCAAAAATAATTGATGGTCCTAGTATCATTGAATAACTTTCTCTATGTTGGTTAATGTTTCTTCAAATGTCTGCTCATAGATAGTGAAATCATCCATGTAGATTTCAATAAATTCATGGGAGAGATCAGAAAATATGCTCAATATAGCTCATTGAAAAGTAGTTGGGGCATTACAAAGACCAAATGGCAGGATGACATAGGTATAGGTTCCCCAAAGGCATGTAAAAGTGGTTTTGTCTTGGTCTTGTGGATTAATTCATATTTGATTATAACCACTATAGCCATCTAGGAAAGAAAATTACTTCTTCCCTATTAACGTATCCAATACTTAATCAACAAGTAGAAGGGGAAAGTGATCCTTCTTGGTAGCAAAATTCAACTCTCAGTAGTCAACACAAATACACCATTTTCACCATTTCTTAGGGATAATGACTAGAGGAGAGACCCACTAGCTATCTGAGATAAGATAAACAAATATTGAATCTAAGAGTTTTTGCAACCTAGTTCTGATAATGTTTTTGATTGCAATATTCATTCATCTTTGGGGTTGGAAAATAGGTTTGCATATTATTTAATATAAATGTGATGCATGCATAAATCTAAGGATATTCATGTCATGTCATGGTAACCCCAAGAAAACATTATTATGTGCCTTCTCAACATTGTAAGTAACTAATTTTCTTATTAGAGTGTTAAATAAGTGTTAATGTTGAGAGGTTTGTTTAGAAAGATGTCTACTTACTTTTTTAAATAAAGCATGGTCTCTAAATTATTGATTAAAGGAGAATAAATTACATTGATATGGAAGTAATTGATGTAATGCCCAAACATATCTTGTAGTTTTAGAAAAATCATTCTCAAAAAAGGTATTCTAAAGAGGGCATGGTGTGTAATCCAATAGGTTAGTGGCTATAGGATCCTATCGATAAGTGTTTTGTAGGACACCAACAAGAACAATGTCTTTTTCTTGGGCATATAAAGTTGGACTCTACTCAATTATGCAAAAAGTCTATAAGGAGACAATGTCTTCAAGGTCATCAATCCAATAGATTGGTCCATCATTAGGGAAGGCTGATTTGGTGGATATGGAACCAATTTTTTGGTGTTATTTATATTAGAAATTAGCATTTTTCTTGACCTATAACCAATAAAGGAATAAACATTAGCCAATCATGGCTGACTAAGAATGAGAGGGTAACCCCCCAAATTGGTATTTGACTTTAGGATAATAAAGTCTACTAGATATTGCCAAGAATCCATAGTGATAACAAGGTCCACAACAATTCCTTTAGGCTTAATAGTTAATCTATCAGCCATTTAGAGTATGATAGGTGTTAGATAGAGAGTGGTAAGCTTTATTTATTGCATGATATCCATGGTCATCACATTAATGGTTGCACCTAATTCAATTAAAGTATTGGAGATAGGTTGTCTATGGATATTAACATTAACTACAAGACTTCTTAGTTCAGAATATTTTGGGGGAACTATGTTTCCTAACATAATATCTACTAATTGACCAATGACCTATACTATTTTAGGGTCCTTCTTCTTTCTTCCTAGTTTTTTCAAATGTAGCTCTTGAATAGCTTTATTGTAGATAGGAACATCTTTTATTAATTTAAAGAGTGGGATTTTGATGCATACATTATTGAGTTGTCCTAAGATATTAAATTTAGGCTCTTATTCAAGATGTGATATGCTTAATCTCTTTAAAAAAGGAGGATTGTCAGTTTTTTTTGATGGACTTGGATTAGGGTTGGCTATGGGTGGATTGGATTAGTATGAAGTGGAGCTATTTTAAAGTTTTATATGATTATGGGTGAGGTGATTGTGAAATAAAATGACCTGAGTGAATTTGAACTTGATTAATATCCAAAGTGTATATTGGATATTACATTATTTCAATGGATTATGTCATTTTAATCAAATTATTGGTATGGTTGGGAATGGGCTGGGCTGGTAATTGAGTGGTTTGATTAGACTACTGAGTATTTGGAATTATGGATTATTTTTTTGGTTGTTACATTTTTTGGAGAAAGCCTTGATTTCCTCTCCATTATTGTTGCCATGGATTATAAGGATAAAACCATTGCTAGTTTTGAAATTATCCCTGTTGAGGTTGTTGTCCATTCTATTACATCCATAACTAATTTTTGGGTATCCACCAACTTATTATAGACCAATTTGGATTTAGTATATTCATCCAAGAATCATATTAAGCATTATTTGAGAATTGAGAATTTTCAAACATAGAGTTTGATGACATACCTAGTCTTTCAACCCACAATTTTTGTTGAGCCATGAAAAACACTTGGTTCTCATCTTCTCCTATGGAAAGTAACTCTATTATATTAGGATTTTCCTCAATGATACTAGACACATGAGCCTTCATGGAATGACATGTGCAATCCACCTTCTTCTTTTTGTATTCAGGACAATAGGTGGCTAAGGCTTTCTCAATTTCTTCTTTCTTTCTCTATGTATGTAATGTATCAAGCTAAGTATCTAGGTGACTAATGATGTCCTACTTCATATCCTAGAGTATACTGATAACTTCACCTTTAGATAGTCCTATATTAGATGCTATAGGAAGGGTTCTACCTCTACTTTCTTTCATGGCTGATTTGTAATAATTCATACATAGAATTCTTAGTTCATCAAATGGCAATGTAGAAACATCACCAAACATTAGATCTAATGCCTCCAAATAATTATCTCTAATTCCTTTTAGGAATATCAACTTGATTAATTACTTATCCATTGTGGCATGTTTATATTTTTACAAGATGAATTAAAATTATTCCATATACTCCTCTAGTGGCTCACCATCAACTTGTGTCATTCAAAAAATGTCATCTGTCATGTAGTTTCTACCCCTATAGTAATCTTGATATTTCATCAAAAACTTCTCCTTCATTACTTCCCAAGTAGATATGAAATCCTTTCCAAGTCCCATGAACCATCTAAGTGTTGCATCTATAAGTGTTTTTTGAAATAATTTAAGTTTCTAAGTGTCTTGATTATAATCGTAGCTACGGCACAAGATGTCAAACTCAAAAAAAAATGTATTTAGATCCTCATATTATGGATTATTTGAGAATTGATAATTTTAAAACATAAAGTTTGATGAAATAACTAGTCTTTGAACCCATAATTTTTGTTGAGTCATGAAAAACACTTGGTTATCATCTTTTCCTATGGAAAGTAACTCTACTATCTCAATATTTTCCTTGATGATACTGGCTACTTGAGCCTTTATGAAATGGCATGTGCAATCCACCTTATTCATTTTGAATTAAGGACAATAGGTGGCTAAGGCTTTCTCAATTTATTCTTGATTTCTCTATGTATGTAATGTATCAAGCTAAGTATCTAAGTGACTGATGATGTCCTACTTCATATCCTAGAGCAGATTGATAACTTCACCTTTAGACAGTCCTCTAGTAAATGTTGTAGGAAGGGTTATACCTATACTTTTGTTCATGGTTGATTTGTAATAGTTCATATATATAATTATTATGTCATCAAATGTCAATGTACAAACATCACCACCAAACATTAGATCTAATGCCTCTAGACAATCATCTCTAATTCCTTTTAGGAATATCAACTTGATCGATTACTTATCCATTGTGGTATATTTAGATTTTTACAAGATGAATAAAAAAAATTTCATATACTCCTCTGGTGACTCACCATCAACTTGTATCATTCAAAAAATGTCATCTCTCTTGTAGTTTCTACCCCTCCAATAATCTTGATACTTCATCAAAAACTTCTCCTTCATTTCTTCCCAAGTCGATTGACATCCTTTTTGGGTCCCATGAGCCATCTAAGTGTTTCATATTTGAGTGTTGTTGGAAACAATTTGATTTTTTGAGTGTCTTGATTATAATCATAGATATGACATAAGATGTCAAACTCAAAAAAAAATGTATCTGGATCCTCATATGCTTTTCCTCTAAAGATAGGGAGGGTAACATGAGGGATATTTTTCATGGATGCATTTCCATTAGGATTAAGGATGGGGAATTAAAAATTAGTAGATTCATTAGTAGTGTTTTCTTCTTGGTGATCCCATATGAATACTCTTTGTGTTTGTAGATAGGAGGTTATTCCTACCCAACACTCAAAATTCCTATCAATTATTTTATTTCCTAAGTTGCAGAAGATGGAGAGTTTGTCTTTTTCCTTAGGAATGTATGAATTCTATTACAATGGGAATGGTGTGGATGTTTTATAAATTTATCTAGTGACTTATTACAGACTTTTTCTAAATTGGAATATTCTATTGTCCTGGTGTTTCTTCTAGTGGTAAAAAGAGATTTGAATGCCTTAGTGATGTCATATTTTGAGTCAAGGATTATTGGAGAGTTATTAGTGATGTCATGGTGATGTCATGAAAGTATCCTAGTGAGTGGATGAAGTGTTTTGATATCCTAAGTAATAATGACAAAGTTTGTAATGTACTTGTTCTAGTGTGCTTAAAGTTGGCTTGGTTAGATATGCTCAAAGACGAGTATGGTATTTTAAGGATGTGTAAAATGTCCATCAGATGTTTTATATGATTTGAATACTTGTGTGCATAAGTGTAATTCATCTAGCTGTCCATAGTTTTCATCTAGATAGTTTGGGTCTAGTGGTAGAAAATCTAAGTAGGTAGTTTACTAACATCACCATTACCACATCTAGATGAGTCAAGGGGAGTTGGTCATGTGGTTTTGATCACATTAGTCCATATTTATAATTAACTAAATATCAATTCATTCACCTAAGTGAACTCAAATATACGTGGGTTCAAAGTTGGGCTCGTAGGTATTTTGACAGTGTTTTCCCATACTTAGCCAAATTTACAATGTGGCAAGAAGAGATGAGTAAGTAGTTTGATGATATAATATCTCACACATGTGGATATTTTAGGAAAAGGTGATCATATGTATTTTTTTAGTTTTTTACCTATTTTATTTATACTAAATTATAGGTCATTTGCTAAAGTGCATTAAAGGATATGCATGTGCAAAGTTAGCCTTCCAAATATATTTTTGACATAGTTGGCTTTGTGATAGAAAAATTTGAGTGAGCATTTTAAGGGAATTATACCTCACATGTGAAAAGGTTTCAAGATTAGTTTGATATATGGTTAGATTATCATATATGAGGAGGTCATATGGTCCAAATTTTAGAACATACATCTAAGTGCAAAAATAATTATTGAGGTTCAAAACTAGCTATCTAGGAAGATTGCAATGATTCCTATACTTAGACAATTTTTCACAAGGTAAGGTTAAATAAAATCTCAAAGAGATTGATTATGCATGTTTGCTCCTAGATGTTAAGAAGTAATGAGATGGTATCAAGTGTTCTATGTTTAACACTAATTATACATAAATATCAAGCTTCTTCCAAGGATCAATGGTGAGAAGGAGATATAAAAATAGAGATAAAAAATTCATATTGATGTCAAGAGGTCAAAGTGATAGCTGTTTAACTTTAGTAAAGACCAAACTACATATAGAAGATTGATAGAGTGTATAAGGTCAAAGTTGCAAGAGTGCACAAGATAAGGTTAAAGTGATCAAGGTTTGACATTTAAGCATTAGCATATATATGCTAAATATCAAACAATATCGATGGTGTGTGTTTAATCTAAGAAATGAAGAGATGAGATGTGAGCATAGTTTTTTTGTGACTATTTACATTTGAATATTTGAAAGTATGATATAAATACTGATGTCTAGTTTTTGGGCCATTACTTTTTATCTAGGAATAATTTGATATTGTAGTAAAAATAAAAGTTGTAAAGGATTCCAAGGTGTATTTGGAAATATTAATTTTAATGTTTAATTATATGTACAAACAAAGATATTGGGATTCAAAGTTAACTAAGGGTTTGTGCTTATTCTTCAAGTGACCCAAGAAGAGTAACTGAGCTTATGTAGATGTTGTTTCAATGTTTCATGGTGGATTAGATATTAAAGAGTGTTTTATACTCCATAACGATGCTATATGTTCATTATGAAGGTTTGACCAATCATATCTTGTATGAAAAAGGTTCTGAAGTTGATTGTGTTCTCATTCATAATGATTGTGTTTAGAGAAGTGTTAGAGCTAGTTATAATTAAGCTAAAGGGTACTACGATGGTTGTTGGAACTTAAGGGGGACCTAAAGATCATGTAGAATGGGAATATTCTTTTTAAAAATGTTCTTATGTTCTTTTTTTAATTGAAGAAGTGTCAAAGAGATGAATGGGTCTCCATAAGACCTAAAAGTGACTTAGGCCTATTTGAAAGTGTGTTGTGCTTAAGTGTGACCCATGTAAGATGCCTTAAAGGTTAAGTAATGTATTATCTATAACAAATAAATATTGTGATTTTGTTAATTAATTATTTTTCTATATATAGTAAAACCAACTGTGTTGGTTTCTAGACTTGGATGTGAGATTTTAGAGAAGGCGTGTGTGAGAAGTATGCATTGAGTAAAGAAATAAGGATAGATAGTGTGCCTATTGTTTGAGTTAATAAATAGAATAGTTTGTTTATTATGTGTATGAATTTAAGGTCATGTTCCTAATGTCATAATACTTCTCTTACAATTTTTGGATATATAAAGAGGTCTGAGTGTGCATATGAAGATAGTTTAATTGAAGAAGGAGAGAAATTGTGGCATGCCTATGTGAGAGGCCTATTTGATATAAAGAGAGAGTTTTTGTATGGGTTATAAAATAGATATCCATCATTAGATGTTAAAGACATCATTTCTAAGGTGGAGGTGTTAAATTTAAGGTCTAAAGGACTTGGTCTTCCTTAGGGGTAGTTGTTCCTTGTGAGATATGTATTTCACTAAATACCTTTGGTCAAGAGGATATGATCAATGTTTACTCATCTAAAGGAGTTGATCAGTATCTTATTTATAATTTATTATACAATATTAGTCCATGTGTTACATAGTTGAGAGTGGGTTTTATTTCCTATGAGGGTTTCCCATAGCAACTGTGTGTTATGTGTTTGATCTTGTGTTTGCATTAAATGAATGAGCTCTCTTGTTAATGTTGCTTGATCAAATTGATATATGTTGATTAGTTATTATTTTAAAGGACTACCATTGAAATTGAAATATTTGGGCCCACTGATTCATCCCCCTCTCAATGATTATACATCTAATAATTGGTATCAGAGTGGATATTTTGGTAAAGGCTTAACAACTTGAAGGTGATCTAAGGTACACATTGGGTAGTCATCAGGAGGTTTCTCTACTGAGAAATAATTAATGTTCAATGGATCCAATTATGAATTTTTGACTTCCAAGATGAGGACATATATTATGTACCTAGGGTTTGATGTATGGAAATATATCATGGATGGTTATGTTTCACTTAATATTCCTCCATCTAGTGGTGCAGACAAGAAGTTGTTTGAGAATAATTCCAAGGCAATAAATGCTATTACTTGTGGTCTTTCAAAGGTTGAATACATAAAGTTAATCTACTGTAAATATTATAAAGATATATGGGAAAAAATATGGATCATTTATGAAGGAAATTCAAAGGTCAAGCTTACTAAGTTATAGATTCACAAAAGGCAATTTGAAAGTCTCAAGATGAATGAAGAAGACTCAGTGGCATCCTTTCTATTGAGAGTTGATGAGACTGTGAACATCATCAGACATCTTAGAGAGAACCTTAAAGAGGATAATATTTTTAAAAAGGTATTAAGGTATATATCCCTCAAGTTTTATCCAAAAGTATCTACTATAGAATAAAGTCACAATCTTACTGAGTTGAAGATGGATCAATTGCATGACACCCTTCCTACCTATGAGATGATGAACAATGATGATATACCACAAAAGGAAGTAAGTTTCAAGCCTAAAATGAAGACAAAGAAGAATATCCAAGGTAAGAAATTCAAGGAAGATGAAATTGATGATATAGATGAGGATGAAATAATTTATTTGATTTCAAGGAAATTGAGAACAGGTTTCGATAAGTATAAAGGTAAACTACCCCTCAAATGCTTCAATTATGGTGAGACAAGGAATTTTTATAATAATTTCCCTCATAAGTATAATAAATATGATGATGAAGCTCATGATCAAGATCATGATGATGGAAAGAGAACTTTTAGGTTTGATAAAAGAAAAAATGGAATCAAAAGGTTTGATAACAAGAAGTACTTCAAGGACAAGAAGAGTCTCTACACCAAAGAAGATTGTAGCTCATCAGATGAGAGTGAAGTTAGTGACTTAGAGTATGATAATGAAGATTATGATCCTATTAAAAATGAATATCTATTCATGGCTGAGGAAGGTAGTTACTAAAATCAAAAGGGGTGTACTTGTAGTGATTCAGATGATGATGAAGATGAGGTGGACTATGAGACTGCATTGACTAATGATCATAAAGAACTAAAGATTGAGAATAAGATCAATAAGAAGATGAAATATAAAATCAAAGACTTTGAGGAGCCATTTAGGGTGTTTGAGGCAAGAATGTATGAATATGACAATGAGTATGAAGCCATGGTCAAGCATCTCAGTTGTCAATTAGAAATCTTGTCTGCAATACTAAAATCTAAATAAGAAGAATGTGTAAGGTATGTAATTGAATATTTGTCCTTGAAAGATGAGTTAGAGAAGTATTCAAGAAAGGTGAAATAATTTTTTAAGTTTGATAAAATTTATAATGATTTGGATGATCTCTTAAAGAGTTAATAGTCAGCTAGTGACAAATCTAGATTGGGTTTTAATGAAGAGACCAAAGTTACTTCTCGAGTTGACATCAAGGTCAATGAGAGCAAGGTTCATTAGCCTTTTAAGATAAATCATTAGATAAGTATTTAACATGTTGGTAGAATAAATAAAAAAATAGATTAGACAACAAATGCCATGAAGTATGAAATTTTTAATGGTTACTTCTATACTTATAATCAGTTTGGGAATAGAGATAGAGAATTTAGAAGACCTTTTAAGAATGAGTTTGCATGGGAATATGTTGAGGGTCATTAGTCATAAATTATAAGCAAGGTTCAGTGTTTCAACTATCATGATGTGATATACTTTGAAAAATGTTGTCTATTTAAGGTAAGATAAACTGAGTTTCCTTTAATAAATGTTGAGTGATACAGTTGTTATGACATAGGACACATTGCAAGATTTTTTCCAAATCTAGAAAGTTAGAAAGAGATTCTTGAAAAAATTATGGTGTACTTCAACTATGAAAAAAGAGGTCACATTACTAAGTTCTAAAAGCAAAGGCCTACAAGTTATAATAGGTTTAATCAGGCTCCCAAAGTACATGGAAGAAGATAAGTTAAATCATGGAGACCAAAGGTGGTAAGTAGGAGTTATGATTAGTATTTAGGTCTAAGTAATATGTTTACTATGGTGGAGAATACTTCATAAGTTTAAGAGTGTCAAGGGATCTAATTATCTACTCATGTTAAGAATAAAGAGATCAAGCTCAAAGAGAACACCAAGGTACTGGTTGAGGCTAGTCTTGAGATGTGTATGGATATAAGTGAACATCCTTTTATTTTTGAGTAAGCTTCATATAAATAACATCAATTATCTATACCTAGTGATGAGGTTCCAGGCTACAAGGTTAATTCTTGAAATGAAAAGGTATGTCAAGTTTCCATTATTGCTCCAAGTATTATAAATTCTATCATAAAATAAATGGATAATGTTTTATTATAGGAGAAATTTATTTCTCTTAAGCCTAAGAAGAAGAATGATTAAAATATATCCTATACCTACAAAAGGATTCTAGTAGTTACTAAGGAGATGTGGGCTACTCTTGGCTTCACTTTATTTTAGGGGATAGTGGTACAAAGGATGTTTTTATCTATGCTTCTTACAAAAACTCCTTTCAATGGAGAGGCAAGTGTTGTTATGTTGTTCTTGAGAGGTACTAGAATAATAGAGATGAGTGTTTTTAATTGGATCAATTATGTCCAAGTGGAAAATATGTTATGATAATGTCATGATGTTAATAGATGTAGATGGTCAGTATATAAGGTCAGAGTGGGTATTTCTAGGTGGCATAATCAGATTGATTCAATGTTAAGATGATATTTTTGTATATAAAGGTATATTGACCTTATTATAGTATTCTCTAGGTGGTTTTGTGGTCTAAAGGTATGTTTAAGTCAAATTAGAGATTTTTGTTTGCTCTCAGGTTTCCTAGTTTGTGGTTAAGAGTATGTAAGCCTAAAAATGGGTTATAGGATGTATGGGTTACAAAAGTTTTGAAATATCAAATATTGGTCCAAAAGTGTGTAATGGTTGTCTCTAGATGTACAAGAAGTTTTAGGAGTGTGCATTGACTGGAAGGTGTTGTGTTGACCTTGTTTGTTTTTGAGATTTTAGGGTTTCAAACTCTACTAGAAAAGTGGTCTATGTTATGAGCTAAGGTTTTAGGATTATTAATATGTTTAATGGGCTAAATGGGTTATAATTTCAAGATTCACATATATTTTAAGGTTTGTGGTTCTCATGTTATTCAAATTTTTGTCAAGTTGGAGCCCTCATTAGGTAGTTGGTTTGTGGAGGAAGTATATTACAAAAGATGAGATAGTTATTGAAAATTGGTGTGATTAAGGGAGCATATGAGAGTGATATAGATACATATTTTTAGGTCTTGAATATGTGTTTAATAAAATTTGTGGGCTCTGCAAGTTCTAGGTAGGGCTACAAGAAGTCTAGACATGCCTAGAGTAAAGTTTTGATTTTTTTTACAATTTATCTAAAACAACAAGGCATGAGTATTTCAAGGTGAGTTATAAAGTTGGTTTAGAGTATGCTTTATATTTTTTGAGTGGCATAAATTTTTTTATATATTTCTTGTGGTCTCTTGAGAAAGAAGGCTTGTAAGCTTGTGTAGTGGTTCTTCATTGTGTATGGAGATATGAAGATGCTCAGTTGACAAAATAGCTCATAAATACTAGGGGTAGTAACTATAAAATTTATCTTAGTGTGTTCTATTATATTTGAGTATTTTTATGTGTTCTTTCTTCATTGGTTATAGTGCTTGGTTGAAGAGAGTGTTGGCATGAAGTAAGTGGATGTTTATCAAGGAAAGAAAAGGTAAGATCAAGGTAAGGGGGAGTTTGTATCATATTTTTAAGGTGGTAATTTACTATTTATGATCATTTTAAGTCCTCAAGATTAGTTGGTGCCCAATTTTTCATTATGTTAAAGGGGGAGATAGTTCTTATTGTGAGAGTACTTGAAGAGAAAGAAGGTGAGCTAAATGATGTTTATTGGCATCAATGACAAATGAGGAGATTATTAGATATTTTTTAGTGATGTCATGTTGATGTAATGAAGGTTTCTTAGTTATTATATTGAGTGCTTTGATAGCATAAGTAATAATGACAAAGTGTGCAATGTGCTTATTCTAGTGTACTTGAAGTTGGCTTGGTTGATCCTCAGTGTTGGCTTGGTTAGAGATGTTTAGGGATGAGTATGGTGTTTTGACAATGCGAAAAAGGTCCATAAAATGTTTTTTTATGATTTTAGTACTTATGTGCATAAGTGGAATTCATCCAGTTGTCCATAGTTTTCATCTAAATAGTTTGGGTTTAGTGGTAGAAAATTTGAGTAGGCAGTTTATTGACATCACCATTGCCACATGTAGATGAGTCAAGGGGAGTTGGTCATATATTTTTTATCAAATTTTTCCTTAGTTTCTATGTGATAAATATTATTTCATTCACCTAAATTTGGTCAAATATATGTGGGTGCAAAGTTGGACTCTTGAGCATTTTGATAGTGTTTTCCCATAGCCAAATTTACAATGTGGCAAGAAGAGTCAAGTAAGTAGTTTGATGATGGAATTTATTGAATGTGTCAATTTTTTAGGAGAAGGTGATTATATGGGTATATTTAGTTTTGTGCCTAGTTTATTTTCATTAAATTTTA
Source organism: Torreya grandis (assembly GCA_037957365.1). Taxonomy (NCBI): domain Eukaryota; kingdom Viridiplantae; phylum Streptophyta; class Pinopsida; order Cupressales; family Taxaceae; genus Torreya; species Torreya grandis. The sequence goes on along the minus strand of JARHVA010008570.1, from coordinate 401,788 downwards.
GGTTATACCTTGAATCACATCAAAAGATATAAATGTGCAAAGTTGGCCTTCTAGACAAGTTTTCGACATAGTTGGCTCTATGGTAGAAAAATTTGAGTGAGAATTTTAAGGGAATTATATCTCACACATGAAAATGTATCAAGATTAGTTTGAAATATTTATTCTCCTATATGAGGAGATCATATGGTCTAAATTTTAGATCATATGTCTAAGGATAGAAAAAGCTATTGAGGTTCAAATTTGGCTATCTAGGTAGATTGCAATGGTTCCTATACTTAGTCAATTTTACAAAAGGTAATGTTTGAAAAAAGGTAATGTTTGATAAACTATCAAAGATATAAACTATGCAAATTTTCTCCAATATGTCAAGAAGCAGTGAGATGGTAGCAATTGTTATATGTTTAATGTTGAGCCAAAATAAAGATCTATCTTTTTCAAAGGATCAATGATGAGTGGGAGATCATATTGATAGAGATAAATGATATGTATCCAAGTAAAGAGGTCAAAGTGATAGTTTTTAAGCTTTATTAAAGACTAATATATGTACAAGAGACTGATAGAGTACATGAAGTCAAATTTATAAGGGTGCACAAGATGAGTTCAAAGTGACTAAGGTTTAATGTTTGAGCATTGGTGCTTATGTCTTAAAGATAGAACAAGATTGATGGTGCATGTTTAATATAAGTAGTGAAGACATGAGATGTGAGAATAGTGTTCAAATTTTAACTGTGACCATTTATATTTGAATATTTGAAATTATGTAGGAAAGACTAGTGTCTAGTTTTTAGGCCATAACTTTTGATCTAGGTAGAATTTGATAGTGCAGTAATAAGCAAAGTTGTGAAGTATTCCAAGGTGAATATTTTAATATGAATTTTAAGGTTTAATTTTATGTAAAAACAAATATATTGAGCTTAAAATTTGACTATGGGTTAATTCTTGGTATGAAAGTGACCTAAGAAGAGTAAGTGAGCTTATGTATATGTTATTTTGATGTTTCATGGTGAATTGGTTATTGAGGAGTGTTGTAGACTCAATTAGTATGTTATGTGTGTATTATGAAGGTTTTACTAATCATATCTAGTATGAACAAGGGTTTTTAATTCAATTGTGTTTTCATTCATAATGACTATGCATATAGAGAATTGTTTTAGATAATTGTGTTTAAGCTAAAGGGTATTGTTATGGTTATTGGCACTTAAGGGGGACCTGTATTTCATGTATAATGGATCCACGCACTTAGAAAATGTTCCTATGTCATTTTTTTGCTCAGAGAAGTCAAAGAGTCGAATGAGTCTCCATAGGACCTAAAGGTGATTTAGGCCTATTTGAAAGCATGTTGTGTTCAAGCGTTACCCATGTAAGATGCCTTAAGGTTTAAGGCATGTAATGTGGTTGAAAATTAAATATTGTGATCTTTTTAATTAATTATTTCTCTATATATAGTGAAACCAAATGTGTTGGTTTCTAGACTTGGATGTGAGCTTTTAGAGAAGGCTTTTGAGAGTATTATACATTGAAGCAAAGAAGGAAGGATAGGTAGTGTCCCTGTTGTTTGAGTTAATGAGTAGAAAATTTTTTTAACTATGTGTATGACCTATAGGTCATGTTCCTAATGTAATAATAGTTCTCTTAAAATTTGAGGATATGTGAATAAGTTTGAGTGTGCATAAGAGGATAGTTTGAGTGAAGAAGGAGAGAGATTGTGGCATGCCTATGTGAGAGGCCTATTTGAGATAGAGAGAGTTTTTTTAGGTTTTATATAATACATATCCATCATAAATTATTGAATACATCATTTCTAATGTTGAGGTATTCAATGTAGAGTTTAAAGGACTTGGTCTTCCTTAGGGGAGGTTATTCCTTGTCGAACAGGTGTTTCACTAAATACCTTTGGTTAGGAGGATATGATCAAGGTTTACTAGTCTAAAGTAGTTGATCATTATCTTGTTTTTTAATTATCATAAGATATTAGTCTATTTTTTTCAAATTTCATATTGGTTGTTATTCCCCATGAGGGTTTTCCATAGGAACTGTGTGTTATGTGTTTGATCTTGTGTTTATATTAAATGAATGAGCTCTCTTGTTAATGTTGCTTAATAAAATTAATATATGTTGACTTATTAATAGTTTAAAGGACTAAAATTCAAATTAAAATATCTAGGCTCACTAATTCACCTCCCCCTCAGTGATTGTACCTCTAACAAGATTTTAGCAAGAGATCACATTGTTCAGTGATTTGATCAAACTCATGAAGTTTGATGTTGTATTTGATATTATTCATGTCTTCTACTATGTTATAACCCTATTTTATTTGGACTGAAGGGGTCTCTATGGGAGTCTTATGTTCTTGAGTTATTGGAGGTGGGGGTCATTTCTAGCATTTTGGTCAAGTGGGGTTATACCATTGTTATCGAGAGTCAAGGTAGTGAGGGGATACTATATTTGCCTGTTCTTGAGTGAATAGTTACTCCTTTAGAATTTTTGAAATTCTTGCACCTCATGGATACCATCCTTAGGTTATTTTTCCTCTTATCTATTCAAATCCATGGTCTTTAACACCATCATAGTGGTAGGGGATTTACCTATGTTAGATATTTCAAGGTGATTTGGAACCACTAATGATTACTCCATTTTGTTTTGTTAGATATCAAAATTAGGACTAAAATCTATGCAATCCAATTCTCCATGGGCTATTGTGTTATGCAAACAACATCTATTAAGTAAGGCTATCTCTAAGATTTTAATTATGGGAAACCTATTAGATGAGGGATCTACGTGATTATGAGGATGTTTGTAGTTCTTTATCAATATTTGATATGTGCATATTTTTTTGGAACTCTCTACATTATATTTATTCATCTAATTTTGTATCCTAAGGAAATTTTTTTGTACCATTCACTTTATGATACCCAACTCCTTCTTTGTAGACTCTTGGTGTATATTTTGGGTATTGCTATTTATTTCCAACATTACCTATTGTGTTATCTAAGGAGTATGTTCATGTACCCATGGGTTAACAAAACCCAAGTGTTGTATTAAGGTGGGATGGCCTAGAAGGAGTTGATGCATTATAGGGAGTGGATAGAGCATTGGGACATTCTGATTAACATTGGTCAATAATCTCAATGCAAGCATTTATTTTAGCACATTAGGAATGGGGGACATCATCTGGCCTTGGGGGTTTATTTTCATATCTACCTTGATGGGCCTTGCATAATATAGGTATAGGTCAATTATTGTTAGGTATCTCCTTAAAAACATAGATGTCTAAGGGTCCAATGTATTCTTATACATTTTGAGCACTAATTGTGGGTTACATTAATAAATCATTGTATACCAACTATAATTTTTTTAAACCTAGAGTTGAAGTCCTGATAGGCTCATTGGTCTTTTATTTAATATAATCAAAATAATGGTATAAGACATTAGGGTCTATCACTTTCCTAAATTGGGTGATGAGATAATACTAAAATGGTTCAAACTAGGGATAGATTATTCAGGGATCTTAAGGAACCAATCATATGCTAAGTCTATCAATGTGAAGGGGGTAAACCTACACACCACATTCTCATGTTCTAAATTTAAGATCCTTATGGTAGTTTTATTAGAAGTTATGTGTTATTTAGTAGTCCATCCCACACTAGGAGTGAAATAGGGAATATATCTCTCAAGGTTTCTAGATAAATCATGAAAAACCTCAAGATGTTAATGGAAAAGCCAACCAACTAGACCATATTAGGTTGTAAATTTAGAAGAGGTTATGGGGACAAACTAGTTGGAATAATGGTAGGTCTAGGTTGGTTGAGCCTAGGTTTTGTGTGGAAAAGTAAGGGGGAACCAAAAATATACATGTTAACCACCTTCAAGTCCCAAACCTATAAAAGGGTCAGCCTAATGTCCTTGAGTCTTGATCCATCATTACCAACATGGTTATCATTCATATTAAGAGTTTGAAGGGTTGTTCAAACAATACATTATCTTGTCAAGTTATAGATCTTCGTTGTGATCCTTAATTCCCTATTTTTAGCCTAAATAAAGTGTTTTCATGATGATCAAACATGTTTAGAGGTTCTTAGTTAGTTTGATGGAGCTCCAACATGTGAGAAATGCCATGGTGAAAGTGAATTAAGAAGATAATCTAATGAAGACTCATAAACACCTTTGTTTTATTCAGTCACATGAGCTATGTTCATTTTTCAATTTTCAATAATGTCATGATAAGTGTATTAGGGTCCATTTGAGGTCTCTAATAGGTCATAAAAGTCTCTTCATAAGATATTAAAATGATATTACCATTTAAAGTCATGAATGTATACTAAATTCAATATTTTGATCATAATTAGGTTGAATTTGACCTTGATAGACTACTAATCCAGCTTGCATGACTTTAGTGGACCTCATAAGCTTCATTAGACCATTACTAGACTATTTCATACCTATTTGAGCCCATTACCACCATGGTTAATGCCTAAATCCTCACTAATGGGCCCTACATGTTTTATATTGTGACTGTTCAACTCCCCTAATTTATACCATTAGCTTAAAAAAATCACATGACGCCTATTTTCCCTCCATAAAACCTACTAATGATGTCTTTTAGTCTAAAAAAAGAAGTATAGATAAATTGTAGGCTACAAAAGTTTCTTAGATGGTATAGATCTATATAGTATAGACTAGCTCAAGTGAAGTCAGGGATTTGTAGAGTGAGTCAATAATGGAAAGTGAGAGAGAAATCAAAGTGTTTTAGTGAAAAAGAGACCCAAAACCTTCCTATATTTCACTTGAGATCATTGGCAAACTTAGAGAGATCCTTAGGTTTACACTCAAACTATATAGAGGAGAGAGAATGGATGGCTAAGATCTTAAAAAAGGGAAGAAAACTTAGTAATATTCAACCCATGGTCATTTTTTTTGGATTGGTATCATTATTTATATGAAAATTCCTTAATACCTTAAAAAAATTGTATGCCATCCTTATCTACATATGCCAAGTTGTACAAAATGGTTTTCATGGATTCTTACCCTTCTTGTTTAAACCAATGATAATAATCATATCATATAATTTTTAGTACTTGAATCAGATGTGTGAGATCATAGAACTAGAATAAATTCAAGGTTATCATAGTAAGCAATCTACAAGTAGGTATGTGAAATGGATAGACGTTGAATATCCTCATCAAAAGTTATTGGCTTACTTGAAGAGTTAATGGAGTGTTTAAAGTTTCCCCATGCCTCCTTTATTAAGTTTGAGGTCCAATATCCTCTTATAAAATCAAAGGATATTAAAAAATAAGGGGATTATACATACTTGAGGGCTATTATGTGGTGAGCATTGTGTGTGGCTCAATGACATATGCATAGCCTTCAAATGTAACTCAAGAACATAGAAGGATTTGTTAGAATCATGGTAGGTCACCATCATAGACCTATGATCAAGTTTTACAACCTACATAGTAGCCTTAAAAACCTAAAAACCACCCTCCTTCCATATATAACCACATAGTCAGTTTTAGAGAGATTAAGGTTTATTGCAAAGTTAATGGTTCCTCATAGATTCTTATGTTCCATATTTTGGATATGTATGCTTCATTTATTTATCCAAAGTGATATATTCATTTAGGTATATGTGTGAGAGTCTTCAAGATTCATTTGGTTTATCTTACAAAGGTTCCCACACTCCATTCCATGCCATTTTCACATCTTGCCATTTCATGTTGTTTCCCACTAGTTTCACACTGTGTTTTAGCCTTGTCTTCATGTTTCACCCCAAATTCACCCTCCTTCTTCCATCCAAACTTCATTAATAGTAAATGCAATGAAAAAATATCTTAATATCCAATTTTAATCCTTAAGATCAATGAAACCATGGAATATTGGACCTATGTCAGTCACACACCCTATTGAGGAAGCTACTCACCAATTACAGCCAATCACTTGGGTCTATTATAACAAAGTCTCCAAGAGCACTATGTGGAACAATCATAGGTATGAAGACTAGTGTGAGAATAAGAGGTTATGCATTAAAAAAGGATTATTTAAGATGTGAATGTGTTACTATATTTTAAGGAGCTTTAGAACACTCTTCTCTCATATAAACATGATATTTAGACCCTATACATAGTGAGCATATATGAATGTATACCTATAATAGAATTGATGCATATAGATAACCATAACTTGATTTTGGTAAAAATAAAAAAATAATAAAAGGATTATTAGGGTTTATAATGCAATAAGTTTTAGGTTTATCACATCTAAGAAGGTAAAGGAACATCAACACAAGCTTGAGAACACACAAGCCTTCATAAGCACAAGCTCTAAAATTGAGAAAGGGGATGGTATGCAAAGGAATAAATGTTAAAAAATCATAATTTGATCATGTTAATAGAATTTAAAAACATGGTAGGAACATTATTATCATAATAATCTAAAGATATAAGGGATAAGGATTGTACTCAATATTCTTATGCCTCTCCACACAGTTAGCTGGTAGCCCACTGCCAGTCTGAGGAAAATAAGTCTCTGAGACCATTATAGGCATGCCAAAACTTCAAATTTTAGTATAAATGGTCATCATGACTATTAAAATACCCTCATATCTCCATTTGGTCTTTAAAAAATTGGGTATACTCACTATTTTATCTTAGATTAAGCCTTGTCTATAATAATTAGCTCTTGGGCTAGATGGGAAAAATCATGTCTTAGAAGGTTTACAGGGATAATAGGGTCTATAAATGTTTTTTTAGTAGTGAAACATGATTTTTAAGGTCCTAATACACCCTATAAATGGGTTATTGTTCATATTTTCATCAAATTCCCTTACAGATAGAACAAGCAGGTAGACCTTAAGCCTAATCTCAAACCCTGATATCATCTTAAGGCATATCCAAGCTCTTGCAACAAGTTTTATAGTCAATGAAGGATGTGTGGGGATGTTTTAAACCTTGATAAGGAGTTTTAAAGTGGAAATAAGTGATTAAAAGGTCAAAGTGTCCTAAAACCCCTGATTGAGCCACTCACCCTATGGATAATTAGCTCGAGAGCCAAATCCAAGTGTTCACACACTTCATCACATAGATCCTTAGGGCAAGCCAAATATCTTAGGGAATTTTAAGTATCTTATGGAGTAAATATCCATTAATGATTTTTTATCATTAGGGGGATAATATTTATGAATGATCTTTAAGAAAATAACCATTCAAAATTGGTTTGTAGATAACCCAAGTCCTACCTTCCAATGTTATTATCTCCACACACCCTTTACATGGGAGTCCAGGATATTCATGGAAGATGAGGATGTAAATGCACTATAATTTCATGGTCATTACTCCTATTTTGGATGTATATGTGCTATGAACCATTATTAATATGATGGACATCTCAAACCTTGCATAAACCCTAGAAGTGACCTGATGGTGTAGTTTGGCCCCAAAACCCATCTAGATGAATTATTTTGACCATGAAATTACCTTTAAGGTATCCTTAATTATTTTAAGCATCATAGTGACTCACTAGTTGTCACATATAAGAGTCAAAATATATTGAACATGCCTAAAAGTGTTAGTTTGAGCTTAACAATAAGGAGATGGGGAGTGTTTGTGTACATAATGAAGTTAAGGAGGGAAAATGAGTCTTAAATAATATAAATGAGTCCTATAATAGCCTTTTTTATAGACCTCCCTAACTATTTTAGTAAGCAATTAGGCACAAAGGTTGAAGTAGATGACTATGTGCTCATGAAAGAATTAAAATGGTCCAATCAGGTCAATGATGCTACCCCATAAGATCTCTAAGGTAATGTTTAAGTTATATGAAATATGGGAGTAGCTCACAACCTCAAGGTTTAGGTTAGTGTTCAAGGTTCATGTGTACATACAGAATAGTTTGAAACCCACATTGGGGTAGTGCCATCATAAGGTGAAGAAAAGGGATAATTGAGTATCAAGAACACTTTACAGCCTTAAGCAAGGGTAATTCATGATTTTGAGACACATCTTATTCACTTTAAATTCTAAGAAGACCCCTAAAGTTGGCCATTTTGTCTACAGATACCTAGAATCTACTCAAAAGACATGTTTCTCCCATAAAGAACATATTTAAATGATAACCATAATTTGGATGTTATACATGGGGATATTAACACTTTAGGTAAGGTGGGAAGGTATATTAGCATGATTTTAGTATAATTGGTTCAGATATTTAAGGCTTGGTATCTATGAACCATCCCTAAAACCCCCAAATACTGCTAAACCATCCTTAAACCCTAATAGGGACCTAAATATAAATGTTTAGTGAAAATTTCATCAAAACACTATATAATTTCTTGACCAACACTTGGGACATGTTTTCATATTAGAGGGGCTCATGTATATGGCAATGGATTGTATGAAGATCATGTGAACACCTCCTAAAAGTGCAAGTTTGTAATATTTTGAGTATAAAATGTGTTGAAAATCATAACTAGTAGTTCCAAACTATGGGAAAGTCAAGTTTAAGGATTATTACACTTATATAATACCATAATTATCTATGAATGTTTATGCAAGTATCTATTCTATCTCATTCTAAATAGCCAGTGTGTGGAGCTAGTCTAAGAGGCCTAGTCTAGCAATCTCAATGTATTTATAGGTAGATGATAGTTGAGAAAAGGATTAAGTGCTGATATAGGGATTTGATCAAGGAGATTTAAATTCCTCTTATAGTTTTTAAAGTCTTGGTTCAAATTACTTAATCATTCAAATAGTATGTAAAAAATGAATAACTTGCAAATAGGCCTAATTAACTTGTAGATGGAAGGATATGGTTGGAATAGAAAAACATTATGGAATTGATGAGACACCATTTAAGATTTTAACTACCCATTAAATTTATCATATCCAAAATTGAAGATCATTATGAAAGGATGGATGCAATTTCAAGGACAAGTTAACATGCACATTAAAAGAGAGGATACTCAACACCTCTTAGAGGCCTATCCACACCCCCATTTCCATTATGTAACTACCTTTGGAGGTAATATTGGAATATTTTGAGAATGGTCAAAGATTACATGAAGTCAAATAAGGGAGTTACAACCTACACACCTTCTCTCAATGCTAAAGTGGACTCATTTAAGAAGTGTTAATGCATGAGAGGGGTGAGTATGTATATTATAACTACCATACACTACCTTGGCCTCATTCATGAAATATCCCATGACTATAATATTCTCTCTTATCTCTCAAAAATTCTATTTAATTAATAATTGAGTTCTTATTTTGGCATCCCTCAGCTAGGTGTAGCAAAGCTCTACCAAAATTACCTTGTACTCCTTGAATTAATAGAAGAATACTTGCACATTTATTGATTGAATGATAGTTTAATTTATGAGAGTTAATTTGAATAATGTATGAGTGTTATTGTCATTTATACATCCTTTCATGCACCTAAATTTAGCTTATTAATCTATGCAGGTTATATGACATGTTAGTAAGTAGATGTGTTCTTGAAGTGTCATAAACTAATAGTGTCTTATGCAAATCTAGGTCCTTATCCTCTAATTTGTAGAACTCTCAATTAACCTTCATATGAAACATTCATGCTTAGAACCTTATAAAGAGGTATGATTAGTTGTAATCTTCATCAAGTTCATTAGTGTGTTTAAATTATAGATTAAGAGTGGATCTTAAATCATTGGTGCATCACCAATTTAGTGTAGGTTTATTTACTAGTTTGCATCTATTTTCCCTTTCAATAAAAAATTTTATTAGGTCTTAGAGAGAGTATTTAAGTGATAATCTAGGGGATATATCCCCATCAATATTAGAGATTTGACCTACACCTTAGGTAGCCCATAACCTATAGGTCAATCCAATATTAGTCTAGGTTTGAGGTGGATGTAAACAGTCTTCCTCAAGAAGGGTGAAACCTAATTAGCTAATAGTTATATCACACCTGATGGGAATAGCTATTAAGTTCCTTGAAGACCTACTTTGAAAATATTTGACATCATTGGAGGACATTTGAAAGGCTAAAGACAATTAGTATCAGATTAAAAGGAAATTTCAAGTAAAAGGTATCCAATAGATCATCTTCAAAAAGGTAAGCATATTGTATTTGATGAGTCATCATCAAACATTGTAGGAAAAAATAGGATTCCTAGGTTTAACACTAATCCTACACCCCCAACTCTACCAATTCTCCTAATTCTACAAATTCTAACCTAACACAGTCTACTACAAGTCCTCTAATCCAAATGGCAAGACCTAAAATATAAGTATTTGTTCCCTTTAATTATGTTATAAATTTAAACCTTAACTAATTTAAAGATATCCCAATTGTTGTCTTGAAAAATTTTCCATTCTTGATAGTGGAAAATTCCACCACTCGTATGGAACACATAGTTGATATATCTAGCTTTTGATTAGTACACAACATCACACAAGAAAATGTATCCATGAGACTCTTGATAACGTCCTTGAGGGGTAAATCTCTTCAATGTTGTATGGATATAATTCCTACCTCTATAAACACATGGGATGAATTTTGTGAGTGTCTTTATAAACATTTTGAAGATATAATTGATCATGTTTCGTTAGTTGAGAAACTCACCTCAACTAAGAGGGCACCCCAAGAATATATGGTTGATTTTAACTATAGATTTAAAAAAAGTTGGGATAGGATCCCTATCATTATCAAGCCTACACCTTACAATTTATTCCTATACTATTCAAGGGCTTTAAATTCTAGTTTTGTTTTAATGATATAGTCCATGAGGGAAAACACATTGCCAGAAGCATATGAGATATCTATAAAAGAAAAAAACTTCTTGATTGAAGAAGGAAAGTTGACTCCTATGAACCTCATGCCCCTATTTCTAGAGATCCAACCCACTACCCCCACCATTGCTCCATTTCCAACTCAAAATAATCAATACCAATATGATGGTAGCCAAGTAAATAGACTTGGTAAGATTAAGGATTTACTTAAAACTCAAAACAACAAATTGGTATCCTTATAAAAGCAATAACATACTTCCTATAGACCTTATAAATCCACCTATCAGGATCCATATCTATTTTACCCATATAATATGCCTCCTTATCCACCTAACTAGTAAGTCTAAGAACATATCACACAAGCCAAACCTTATAATAGTTATAAAAAAAATGATTCTAGTATTTCAAGGGCATTGGTACCAATAAAGAATAACCTTTCATAAAAAGGTGAATGGTCTACTCCATGGGGGTAATAAGGTGATATGGTAATGTCTAAAAATGGGTAAGTATGTCAAAATTATCATATTTGTTAGGGTTATACCTTTCAAGTACATGACACCATGCCTCCTCCACAAAAAGATCCTCTTGTGCCTCATGGTGATATGCCTGTCATTACCCCAGATGAAGTCCTAAGTCAAAAAGGAGGGAATGTGATTAAATCACCTACTAAGACCACATTTTCAAACTTTAAAAAATTTGAACATTCTTTTGAGAAGGTGGTACAAAATTTGGGGAAAAATATGCCCAAGATAGATAGCTCGATTCTATCCCACACAAGGGCTAAGAGAAGGATAGATGAAGAATGTTTAGGGAAATAAAAAGCAATTAAAACACATCTGTAATTATTTCAAGACCTTTCCACTCAAGGTGCAATCAACAAAACATCTCTAACATAGTAGACATCACAAACACATGGGTAGTATTAAAAGATTCCCTTTATTCCACAAATCACACAAGCTATAATTGATACTCCTGATCCTAAGATGCAACCTAAAATTTCTAATTACCCCTTCTACATTATATATTACATGATAAATTCTAATCTAATGATTCCTATGTGGGATACTCTACTCATTTTAGGGAAGAAAGATATTCTTCAATAAGATCTCTCCAAGATTTCTCTCATTAATAAGTAAGCTAATAAGGTAAGTCTAGTTTATGTTAGTGATAGTTAAATTAATGAAATCTAAGCTTATAAGGTAGTTAGGACACCTCCATTCTACTTATTAGTCATAATAAGATATTTTTTTGTCAACAACTCCATGATAGATAGTGGTGATTCTACATCATTCATGTTAAAAGCTATGGCTGACAAGTTAGAGCTCAAGTATGAACCCAATGAGAAGGGTGTTTTGAAATTAGATGGGTCTCCAAAAAAGATATTAGGTGTCTTAAAATATCTCAAGATTTTACTAGCAACTTATCCCAATTATACTATCTCATTATATTTCTTGGTACTTTCTCTCCCTCCATATTTTCCCTATACCTATTTAGGGTTTTTACTAAAAAGATTGGGGGATACCTTTCATCTGACTAGTCATGCATGGTTTTTAGGACTAGATATGGAACAATCACCATTAGGTTTGAACATATTTCTAGGTTCCACTTATAACCCTATATACCCAACCTATCCAACATAATTTTCACTATCCTAGATGAAGATGAGAATATTAGAGAGCAAGAATCAAAATATCATCTTGAAGGGATCTCAGATATGCTCCTTGATAAATGGGTAGTTGAAAACCATGGTTTTGACCCTTAAAAAACTATGTAAGAGGCAGGCCTAGGTGTATACTACATGCATGAAGAATGAGATATTGTACCTATTCATACAAGCCCAACTCAAGAATAATAAAGCATATGGAATTTGTTATTTTATGGATCAAGGTCAAAGAATGGGAGTGGGGTTGGAGTAATGCTTGTTTCCCATTATAATAATAGGTACTATTTTGTATTAAGTTTTTAATTAAGTGGTACTTCAAACATCATATAATATGAATCCCTCATACATGGGTTATAATGGGTAAGGATAAATGGAATAAAAAATTTTCAAGTGAAAGGTGATAGTGAGATAATGGTACAACAAGTGGGAGATGTTAATTTAGTAAATATTAATTATTTTAAGGCCTAAAATCACCAAGTTTGGTATCTGTTAGAGGAATTCCTATAATTTGACATCCATTCTATACCAAGGGCATCTAATGATCATGCAAATAGACTTGTATATATTGGTTCACAATATTGAAATGTTTATGGAGTCAAGTGAAATCAAGGATAGTCATAAATCAAGGTTGTATGTAAGACATTTTTACCTAATAATTATGTGAGTTTTAAAGGCTTTGATAGTGATGAGTAGTTTACTTATTTTCTCATGCATGAGGCATAATTCTATCATAAACACCAAAGTAGACTCTAACATTAATTTGATGACCAACTAGTAAAGCCAAGGACAAAAAACTACCCAAGGGATTGGTGAAATTGGAGATCATCTTAAATTAATATGATCAATTAAGGACAAGCTGAGTATCTCAACTAAAGAAGAACATTATGAGAAAATAACCATTTTTAAGGATACATTGAATAAGTTGGGAAAAGTGACTACAAAATAAGAAAGATTTTCCTTCATAGCTTTATTACAAGAGTGTGTAGATTTATTTTCATGGGAGTACCATTATCTGAAAGTATTTGACCCCAAGTTTACCCAACACACTATAGATTTGGAGGACAATGCAAAACTGGTAAGGAAGAAGCAAATTCTGGTCAATCCTAAGGTTGAAGATCTTATGATAAGGGATTTATCTAAATTGATTAAATATAAGATAATATTATACATTAATAATTCCTCATGGGTGTAAAACCTTTTGCCTATGATAAAAAATAATGGAGAGATACACCTATGTGTTGATTTTAGAGGCCTTAACAAGGTGTCTTTGAGAGACCATTATCCACTACCCTCGATCGATCATATCCTTCATAAGGATACAAGATATTAGATTTTTTATTTAATTGATGTATATTATGGATACAATCATATATTGGTTGAGGAAGATAGACATAAGACTGCCTTTACAACAAATTGGGGCACATATGCATACATGAAGATGCCCTTTTGACTATAAAATGCAAGGGCACATTTCCAAAGGGAAATGGATGTTTAATTTGAAGGGATAATTAATGATATGGTTCCCATATATCTTGATGACATCACTATGTTTTTAAAGGACCCAAAAAATCACATGACACACTTGTGCAAGTAGTTTGGAGTTTCCTTAAATCCCAAGAAATGTATCTTTGTAGTTCATGAGGATAGATTGTTGGGATATGTGGTGTCAAAGTATTTCATATAAAATTGACCCTAAGAGAATTGAATTAATCATAGCCTTAGCCCTACCTAATCAAAATAAAGTTTTGTAGATATTCTTGGATAAGACCAACTTCATAAGGAGGTTTATTATAAGTTTTTTAGAGTTAGTTAAAATTATTACTCATATGATTAAGAAGCACAAAGAGTTCACATGGAACAAATAAAAAAAGATAATATTTAAGGAAATAAAATATGCCATCTCTCAATCACCCATAGTCCTTGACCTTAAATTTAGTAAATATTTTTTCTTATATGAATTATCCATAGTTAATGCAATTTTTGCTAAGCCTATGTGGCAAAATAATGAAGGGATAGAATAACATATTGCCTTATTCAATAAATCCTTGGAAGGGTATGAATAAAGGTAAATTTTTGTGTATAATCATGTAATTATATTATGATAGGGTTGAATAAGTTTAGGTAAAAGGAGTCTAACAATAAAGTCATAGTGATGGTAGTGTTATTGACTTAATTTGAACTGATGGAGGGGGGTTTTTAGGATCCCTCCAACTAAGCTTAAAAATGGGAATAACCTTAGGTTGATGGTTTCTTATAGTCAGTTTGATACTCTATAGAGGGTTGGTTCCCTTGGATCTATCACCTAAACTAATCTCTTACATGTAAAAGGGAGAGAAATAGACAATAATGCATGAAAACATGTAAAAAGAGGTGATGCACCAATGTTTTGGACACTTAAAATTGTACATAACACACTATCAGACAATTTTATACCTAAAAATATCACTTCACTCAATTTTTGACCATCTTTCACTTAAGTATTTCATAAAAAGGCACTAAATAGCTATAAATTTAGTATGGGAGGGTAGTTTTCCACTTCTAAACTAAGAAAAAAACTATCTATGACACTTAGAATGACTTGTGAGAACTAAAAAACACTTCATAAAGTTGAGAAAACTTATATAGAGGCAAATTAAATTAGACATTAAATCAACCACATCAATAAATTCATGAAACACACTTTAATTCCACTTGTAAATGGAGGAATTTAATCTTTATTTACATCAAATAGGTGTTGTAGTAAAAATCTTGGCATTACCTATGCATGACAAAAGCATATGAGTCTATTTCTTACATATAAATAGGATATATATAAGAAAATGGGAAGAGAGAGAAGGAAATAGCAAATAATAAATGAGCCCCAACCACTTTTTAATCTATTGGATTTAATCATGCCTCTACACATTAACTTTCATTAGTTTCAAATTGATTTCAAGTCCTCTCATTGGATTAGAACCCACTAGAAGATAAGAACTTGCTAAATATGATGGGTTATGGTCCATTAAAAAGGGAATAGTCTCCAAAGACTTTTAAAATTTCATTGAATGCTCTATTTTATTTCTCAACCTCTAAACTCTCAATCTTCTTAATGAGCTTGAAGCACTATGCCTTATCTTATTATGTTCTTTACATTATCATATGTAAACTCATTCAATGGTATCCCTTATAACTTTACTTTCATATTCACAACTATGTCATCACTCCAAACCCTAACATAGGTCTACCATAGATGAAAACCAATCCCTTTATTGGTTTTTATATAGTCATAATTTGATGAAAATCCATAGGCTACCTAGTCTCTTAATTATGAACAAGACGTGAAACCTAAGCTTGAGGGATTTTGAGAGGTATAAATGAGATTTAATGTTGATATATGAATATCTAGTTTATACTCTAGTAACCTAGATCACATTTGATCTCACATTTATACCTTTACCTACCTTAGTGGTGAAATACTTTTTAGCTAACATGTTTGCCTATGTGGCATTTCCTTAGGCTACTTATTTCATTTTAAAACTTTGACTCATATTGATTTGGACATGTGTCTTCATCATGTGACCATTTGTAAATTGATAATATTTATTTCATTTATCTTCTCAAGAGTCTCCTATCTTTGACCTTCATCATTGTGATTGATTTGTGATCTACTTTCTAGATTGTGCCACTTGGCAATCCCACATTGGTCTTTATCTCAAATTTTGAAAGTGTGACACTTGGTAGATATACATGACTTATGTGGAAATTTATATCAACATTTATCTAGTTAATACATTTACACCATGTGTTGGCCCCATGTGAAATCTAATCTCATTAACTCTTTTACCTCATACACATCATTAATCTCCTTGACAGGATTAAATGTACTCCATTGATACTAAATCTAATAGATCAAATATGGAGCATTGATATTAATATAATAATATGATTGATCATGGACCATTGATATACATTTAACTTGTTGCCCCCAAAAATGAGTGACATCTTTGGGACAACCTATGAACCATTTTGATTCACCAGACCAAAATCGTCTCTTCCCTTTTCAAAATTTATTCTGAGCATTCAATTTTCTCATTTTCCAAGATTTTTAGTTAAGGTTTCAATAGGTTCAAAGGCTTCTGCAGGTGAGTTCAATCAAAAGAACAAGTTTCCAACACTTAGTCATCCCAGGATTGGCTCGATACCTTGGTTCAATCAAAAGAATTCAATTAGCAAGCTTATAAGCACCATTGAACCATTGAACCTTGAACCAAAAATGTTTAAGGGTTTAATGGGTTTAAGGTTCAACCTCATCAGCAAGAGTTAAGCGTATTTGTCAAGGTTCAAAGTTTAACTGCTTCAAGGTTCAATAGCTTCAAAACACTTATCAAAGAGAAGAAGGCTTGAACCATTAAACCACTTTGGTTAAAAGGTTCAATGAGTTCACAGGTTCAAAGGTTCAACTAGTATGATAAAGATCAAAGAGCTTTGAAATAATAAGTGACAGATAAAGGATGAACCAATGAACCAATTGAACCTTAAACTGAAAGAGTTCAAAGTTTAATGGTTCATGGGTTCAAAGGTTTAAAGGCAGCCTCAGTCAAGGAAAGAAGCAACAAATAAGTGGTTCAATGGATGGTTCAACCAAGGAGCAAGAAAGTGATTGAACCAATAAAGTGATTGATTGAAAAGATATAATTCCTTCAAATTTGTTCAAAGGTTGATAGGGAACATTTCCTTCAGACTTTTTGTATGAAGGAAATTATTAAGTAAAAGAGCCATTACAATTATTTCAAAAGTGTTTTCCATAGGAAAATGACTAAGGCAAAAATCCTTCAGACATTTTATTTGAAGGAATTCACCTGGGAAGAGAGCCTGAAGAAAGTGAAGGAAAATCTTGACTAAAGAGAAAAGCCTATGGAAAAATGCCTAATGAAAAAAAGACAAAGTGCAGCAGAAGTTGCCACATGTCCATTATAAAGTAGAGTAGTAGCTACCATGTGTCATCTTCCACAAGACCCTCAAAAGGTTTTTAAAGCTTTCATAAGTTAAGTGGAATAAGTCATGTGTCCTATTATGACTCAGCAAAATGCGACAAGCGTTTACATCTGTGTTTTCATTTTAAAGTTGCTTAGGCAAGACATGTCATGGATCCCATTTTCCGTAAGTTTCTAATCAGTTTCATAATAGCATAACTTGCTGCTTGTCAAAGATGTAGAAAGGACCCTCTAAAGACTTAGATAATAAGGGCTAGAAAGGACAAAGAAGTAATATGGATGATTCCAAAGGAAAGTTCAATTAAAGCAATGGTTTAACCAGATAGTAAAGAAGCACTTAAGTAGTGAAGAGGGGAGTGAGACCAAAGGACAAGAAATATATTCAAAAGAGTTATTTCTAGTAGGTGAAATAGTGGATCAAGTAGACTTCTGAGTGCACCAAATCAAGGATGCAAGCCTATTTTTCTTCCATGAAGTAATGGAAAATTGGAAGCTACGTAGACATCAGGAAAAGGACCAAATAGTCCATACTAAGAAGAGACATATTAGAGGAATGGACACACCATATTTAGGGTAATGCATTATTCCCAGCATGGTCCCTTCAGATAGAACTGAAGGTGCATTGAAGGCATTCAACTCAACACAAGCCTTTTTTATGAAAACAAGTGCCCAAGTCTTTCTTGGAGTGTTATATATTGTAATCTCTCATTTGTTACAAGGGAGATATTTTTGACCACAGAAGAAAAACTTTTTCCAAATTGAAAAGTGAATACTGAGACTTTGAGCTCAGATTGTATTTCATATTATTTTTATCTAAATGAGAAAGCAAGTGATTCGCAGACTTTGTGTTGTATAGCTTGTATCATTTTAGGAGATTGTTCTTATGTTTGTCTTCTAAATGTGTTCCTATTTATATAATTTAACAAGTAGAGCTAGTGGAAGTGACAGGGAAGGTGTCTTGAAACTAGTTACTTTCAGACTTTGTGCTAACATAATTATTTTTAGTGTGTGTTTTTAGTTTCTTTCTATGTAAAGGACCTTGGGATGAATTTGTGCCGCCATTGTTCTTCATATCTCACTCTTAGGCAGTCAAGGTGGAGACTTTGTGCTACATAATAGATTACTGGTTACTCTATACTCTTTTACCAATCTCTTGTTACCAGAAAGATTCATATTGCCTGTAAGAACAAGTATTTTTGAAAGAAGAGAAGTGCCTTCTATTGCTTCACTAGGATTTATACTATCTAGGAAGGGATCTGGCTCTTGGTTGAATGTTACTTCTGAAAGAAGAGAATCACCTTCATCAATCAACTAGGATTTCTCCTTTGAGCTGTGAACATCATCTCTGAAAAAAGAGAGATGGATGGTTTGTTCTACCCCTGTGTGTTGCTTTCTACTTATTTATATAGTATATATCCTCCATATATTTAATGGGGAACCTCCCCTTTATGAGAGGAGAGATTTGTCCCATGTTTATGTAGTAAAATAGCACACTTGGATGACTAATCTCCCTATGCTGTGGTGATAGGAACTATTTTGCTCACCAGTTAGCTAGTCGACAAAATATTCACCCAACAGTTTTTGGTAACTCCACTGGGGAAATAATAATTTTGTGCAATTTAGAACCTCAAGTTTTAGATTAAAAAATCACCTATGTCTTACCCATTATCATTATACCCTTATCCATTACATATTTTGGTGACTTCATTCCATGTCTTACCCATTATCATTATAGCCTTACCATCTTCATCCATCTCCGTTATATTATCTAGTCTATAAAACTAGAGCCGCTGGAAAGAGCGCATAGTGTGAAGTCTCAAGCTTCAAGCTAAAGTAGATCCTATTCTTTTCCATTTTTTTCCTATAATTTGAAAACTCCACATTATACCAAAATCCAAAAATCTCAAGGTGTTGTTGACCCTTCTTTTGAGTTGGTGTAGCAGAGTAATTTTGATTTATTTCCTCATCAACGTCACCTTCAATGAACTAGGAGTTTTCCTCCTAGCCCTACCAGGTCACCAACACAAGGCAAAGCTTCTTTTTCTACTGCTATTAGATATTTTCCTACCCATTCTCCACCAAAATTTGTGATCCCACTTTTACATAATCAAATCATGGCTCAAGGCCCCTGGGGTAACTCATTTGGCCCACTCAATTAGACTCCACCCCTGCATGAACTTCCATGCAGCTCAAGAAAGAATTTCCCCAAGTTCTTTAGGGATGGAAAATTTCACCTTGATGAACATATTTCAACCTTCAGCATAGCTTGTGGTGTAATAAGAGTGGAATTTGAAGACACAGTAGTCAGGCTATTTGTGGAGACACTATAAGGTGTTACTGTAGACTGGTTCTACCATCTGCAAGCTAGATCAGTAACTAACTAAGACACACTCAAAGATAAATTTGAAGCCAATTTTAAGCCTAAAAATGATGCACATGACTTGTTGGCCCAGCTCACATAGATGATGAAGAAGCCCTGTTAACCTATGAGGGACTTCATTGCCAGGTTTGACAAGCTGAGGCATATGATTCCCATGGTCACCCAGCCAACACCTCAAAATCTCAAGTGTTTCTTCATCAACTCAAAGCTACTTAAAGTGAGTTTCTCACTGAGACAAGCTAGACACATAGACCTTGCTATTGCTCAAGACATGGCTACTAAGGTAGAAGATGACCTTATCTTGGCTGGAAAGATAAAAAGATATCTAAATAGAGGTAAATCTTCTCCTTCTTTTGAATACTCCCCTTCAGCCACCACTGATCCAATGGTGTAGAAGCTAGCAAATGATTTGTTGGTCCTCAAAAGAAAAATGGCCCAAGTTATGTTTTCTCCTCCTAATTAGAATATGCTAAGGAGGACATTTTAAAATTAGGCATACCAAGGCAATGCTATCAGGAATCAAGGGCAGCCAAATCGTATTCCTCCCCCATAGAGGAACTTTGCCCTTGAAGCACCTCCAACTAACTCAGTAGTTGGATATTTGGAAATAGAATATGATTTCTCTTTCTAACCTAAGTTTGATCAAGAAAATGACACTGGTCTCTTCATGGAGGATCAAGAAGAATCAGCTGGTGACTCCCACATTAGTTTCCTACATTACCAGGATGAACCTAGAAGTAAAGGTGCAGTAGTCAAGGGATCACACATAGTATTCACCTGGTCCAAGAATCAATCTTCCCAACAAGATGATAAAGAAAGAATAGAGGATAAAGCTTAGCCTGTAATCTCAATTGGCAAGTGGGGGTCCACTCTTCCTTTCTAGCCAAAGGACTCGATGATTGCAAGAAAGGTAAGTACTTCAAATACCCCTATGCCTTCTACTTCAAATTCTCAGTCTAGTCCTTCCCCTTCCAAAAATCAAAAGGATGAATTTCCATCCTTTGCTCCTAGCTCATTCTAGACATTTGACATAATTGACCACATAAAGAAAACCAAAATTCAAATGTCTAAGTTTGAGTTCCTACAGTCCAATCCTGAGCAATTGGATAAGTTGGTTCAATGTGTCAATAACCAAATCATCCCTGCAAGACAAGAGGTTAAGAAAGTAACTCATGATCCTCCAAGGAACATTTCCATCCCAAAAAATCTTGTCATTACTCCTCCTACTACCCTTGGGAAAATAGAGCCTTTCTATGTTTCCCTATTAATAAATGGTCACTAGCTCAATAATTGCATCATTGATTTTGGGGCTTCAGACAATTTCATGCCTATTAAAGTGGTAGAATCTCTAGGTCTCACACTAACCAAGACATTTGGGAGATGTTTCTCCATGGAGAACAAACAAGTGCCAATGTTGGGGCAAATTAAAGACACCCATTTTGCATTTGTTGCCTTTCTAGACAAGCGAATCAAGATGACTATCCTAGCAGCCGACATCCTAACATCATACGACATCCTTCTTGGGTAGAACTTTTGAAAGGATGTTGGAGGGGAATTAATCATGGACTTGTCTCAGGCAAGAATCCCTATGAAAGGTGTAATGTAGAGGTTGCTTCTTGAGAAGGAGGCAAAATATGTTGTCACTCAGACATCAAGGCTTGAAGCTCAAATTATGTTTGAGTCTTTAGGCAAGGATAATTAATTTCTATCTACTAAAGACATTCATGTTCCAGTAGATGAAAATCCTATAGGTGACAATATAGAAATTGGTTCAGATGAAACAACACCAATTATGCCTGATAGTGCCAATCATTGGAAGGTGTTGAATGAGAACAATCAAATCATGTGCTAGGCTAAAACAGAATAGCAACCAATTATGGTAATGGACCATGTTGTTGCACATCAAAATTAGGAAAAGGAACTATTTTCCAAGAGAGCAAAGATTCATGGTTTTTAGATTAAAAGTCAAGTCTTGTTGTGGGGCAAGAGGAGAAAACCAAAGGGAGGACATAGAAAATTAGTTTCCTGGTGGAGAGTTCCATTCACCCATCACCGATTCTAGTGAGAAAATGGATTCTTAATAGTTTATCAGGATAGATTGCCATTTTCACTACCTCTCAAGGGGTAGCATCTAAATTACTTCAATTCTTGAAGTACTAGATAATTTCACCTATACATATGTATATCTATATAATCTTTAGTTTTATTTTATGCTTTTCATTTTCATTTTTTGGAGCCTTTCTTTTTGGGTAGCATGACTCCATAGCCCAATGGCATACTTCAAGCCACTGGAGATTCTAGTTTCTACTCCCCTTAGATGTTCCAAAGTTTTCAACTGAAGGAAGTTCCCAAACTGGAGCCAGTTGTTTTCCCCAAAAATGAGTGACATCTTTGGGACAACCTATGAGCTATTTTGGTTTGCCAAACCAAAATTATCTCTTCTCTTCTCAAAATTTATTTTGAGCATTCAATTTCCTCATTTTCCAAGCTTTTTTAGTTAAGGGTTGAATAGGTTCAAAGGCTTCTACAGGTGAGTTCAATCAAAAGAACAAGTTTCCAACACTTAATCTTTCCCAGGATTGGCTCTATACCTTGGTTCAATCAAAATAATTCAATCAGCAAGATTCTAAGCACCATTGAACTATTGATCTTTAAACCAAAAAGGTTCAAGGGTTCAATAGGTTCAAGGCTCAACCTCATCAGCAAGAGTTAAGCACATTTGTCA
Source organism: Torreya grandis (assembly GCA_037957365.1). Classification (NCBI taxonomy): domain Eukaryota; kingdom Viridiplantae; phylum Streptophyta; class Pinopsida; order Cupressales; family Taxaceae; genus Torreya; species Torreya grandis. Next base: position 379,287 of record JARHVA010008570.1, on the reverse strand, counting down.
AGGTTCAAAGTTTAACCGCTTCAAGGTTCAATGAATTTAAAACACTTATCAAAGAAAAGAAGGCTTGAACAATTAAACTATTGAACCATTAAACCACTTTGGTTAAAAGGTTCAACAAGCTCACAGGTTCAAAGGTTCAACTAGTATGATAAAGATCAAAGAGCTTAGAAAGAACAAGTGACGAATAAAGGATGAACTAATGAATCGATTGAAACTTGAACCAAAAGAGTTCAAAGTTCAATGGTTCATGGGTTTAAAGGTTCAAAGGCAGCCTTAGTCAAGGAAAGAAGCAAAAAAGTGATTGAACCAATAAAGTGATTGATCAAAAAGAAAGAATTCCTTCGGATTTGTTTAAAGGCTGACAAGGAACATTTCCTTTGGACTTTTTGTCTGAAGGAAATTATTAAGTAAAAGAGCTATTAGAATTCTTTCAGAAGTGTTTTCTATGGGAAAATGACTAAGGCAAAAATCCTTTGGACATTTTGTCTAAAGGAATTCACCTGGGAAGAGAGCTCGAAGAAAGTGAAGGAAAAGCCCAACTGAAGAGAAAAGCCTGTATAAAAATGCTCGATGAAAAAAAGACAAAGTGTAGTGAAAGCCACAACATGTCCATTATAAAGTAGAGCAGAAGCCACCATGTGTCATCTTCCACAAGACCCTCAAAAGGTTTCTAAAGCTTTTATAAGCTGAACAAAATATGTCACGTGTCTTATTATGACTCGGTGAAATGTGACAAGTGTTTCCATCCACATTCCCCTTTTGAAGTTGCTCAAGCAAGATGTGTCATGGATCCCATTTTCCATAATTTTCTAATGAGTTTCATAATAGCAAAACTTGCCACTTGTTAAAGATGCAGAAAGGACCACCCAAAGACTTAGACAAGAAGGGCTAGAAAGGACAAAGAAGTAACATGGATGATTACAAAGGCAAGTTAAATTAAAGCGATGGTCCAACCAGAGAGCAAAGAAGTGCTTAAGCAGTGAAGAGAGGAGTGAGACCAAAGGACCAGAAATATCTTCAAAAAAGTTATTACTAGTAGGTGAAATAGTGGATCAAGTAGACTTCTGAGCGTACCAAATCAAGGATGCAAGCCTATTTTTCTTACATGAAGTAATGGCAAATTGGACAGCTATGCAGACATCAGGAAAAGGACCAAATAGTCCATACTAAGAAGAGACATATTAGAGGAATGCACATGCCATAGTTATGGTAATGCACAATTCCCAGCATTGTCCCTCTAGATAGAACTAAAGGTGCATTGAAGGCATTCAATTCAGCATGGTCCTTTTTCATGAAAATAAGCACCCAAGTATTTCTTGGAGCACTATATATTGTAATCTCTCATTTGTTACAAGGGAGATCTTTTTGACCACAGAAGCAAAAATTTGTCTAAATTAAAAGGCAAATATTGAGACTTTGAGCTTAGATTGTATTTCATATTATTTTATTGGAATGAGAAAGCAAGTAATTCATAGACTTTGTGATATATAGCTTGTATCATTTTAGGAGATTGTTCTTAAGTCTATCTTCTGAATGTGTTCTTGTTTATTTAATTTAACAAGTAGAGCTAGTGGAAGTGATAAGGAAGGTATACCAAAACCAATTACTTTCAAACTTTGTACTAACATAATTCTTTTCAGTGTGTGTTTTTAGTTTCTTTTTATGTAAAGGACCTTGGGATGACTTTGTGCCCCCATTTTTCTTCTTATCGCACTCTTGGGTAGTCAAGGTGGAGACTTTGTGCTACATCTTATATTGCTAGTTACTCTGTACTCTGTTACCAATCTCTTGTTACCAAAAACATTCCTATTACCTACAAGAGAGAAGTGCCTTCTATTGCTTCACCAGGGTTTCTACTATCCAAGAAAGGATCTTTTTGTTGTTTGAATGTTACTTCTAAAAGAAGAGAAGCACCTTCACCAATCACCCAGGATTTCTCCTTTGAGTTATGAGCATCATCTTTGAAAAAATAGAGATGGATGGTTTGTTCTACCCCTGTGTGTTACTTTCTACTTAATTATATAGTATATAGCCTCCATATATTTAATAGGGAACCTCCCCTTGATAAGAGGAGAGATTTTTCCCCTATTGATGTAGTAAAACTACACACCTGGATGACCAATCTCCCTATGCTATGGTGATAGGAACTATTTTGCTTACCAATTAGCTAGTCGACAAAATATTCACCCAACACAACTCACTATGATTGAGACACTTGTCACCTTCATGTTTAAACTCAAGATCCTCTAACATTTTGACATGATAATGGTATCATAATGGTATCATAATGGTATCATAAAGTTAAATGGAAGGCTACCAAGTGGAATGATCTTGAAAGATCATATAAAATATCAATAACATGATAATGGTATCATTAACTCAATAAGTCAAGAAAGATTTATGGTACAGTTAAAAATCATTCCACTTGGTAGCCTTCCATTTAACTTTAAACCTGTTGAGGATTTTGAATATAAATAACTATTTCCTACGATGTTAATTTGACATCTTTAGGCACATCCCACACTGCTAGGTCATTTTCAAAGGCTTATATCTTGAGATAGAAAACTCATCAATATAAAAAAACTTATATGGGATGACCTTGGCATAAAATAAACCATTTTAATATAATTATTTAACCTTGGTTAACCTCCCTATTAGTCAATTTTGGCCTACATATAAAATTTACCTAGATGGATCAATTTTTGGAAGTCCTAGTATGAAATGACAAGATAAGAAGAGTTCTTGATTGAGTGGATGATAAAATGATAAATAAAAAGATTAAATTTCACATTCAAATCATATAAAACACTTTAATAAATTGTAAAGTGTATTTTATTGATCTTTAAGAAGGTCTAGAAATAGGTCTAGAATTACAACAGAAAAGATCCAACATGTTTTCATGGCATTCAAGGTGCATGGAGTAGGTTGGAATAAAGTACCAAAGGTTATTTAAATATTTTATAGATCAAAAGTTGAAAAGGACAAGTCTAAAAGAACCAAACCATCATAACATGTCATGTAAGAATGAACAGATCAGTCTAGTTATATATCTCATTAATATACTTTAGAGGTTGATCAAAGCTAAAGGGATGCATGGACATGATTTTTTTGGTATAATAAACATCCTATTCAAAAAATTTATCTTGATGATTTTTATATCTCAATATATAAGCATTAAATGTTGAAAAAATAGAGTGGACATGCACGGAGGTGTCAAGTTAAATCTACAGCAAGAAGCTATTTGGATTCACATGTTCCTAAAGATGAACATGGAGATGACAAGTGTCTAAATCATTGAGGTCCAAGTTAAGATATAATGGTGCATGGAAATAAATGAATTTAGTGGGTCTAGGTAGATAAATATAGTGTGTTAACAATATAAAAGTAGATTGATGATGAGTAAAGGGTCAACAAGTTAGCAAATCCTAAGAACAAATGTGGAGCTTCCAAGTGTCATGACCATGATAACTACCTAAAAAATCAAGGTTAGTCATTTGTTCATGAAAAATAGATTAATGATGTGGATCAAAGTAAAATAATCAATAAGCTTAGGATGAATGTGAGGTCACCACATGGTGTAAGCATAGAACTAGACAAATTTTAACTACAAGACCCATAGAAAGCATGTGGGTTTGATAAGTGTCATGATCAAGGAGCCCAAATTAAGATCAGTGGCCAATATTAAAAGTTAAATCTAGAAGACATAAAATGGAGAATAAATGTGACCTAAGTCAAACCAAAAAAAATATTTCAAAGGGCCTATAATACTATTAGAGCTCAGTTGAGCACCATTAAACATGAGGCATAGTTATACAATCAAGATTATTAATGATAATGTTTTGTCACCATTAAAACTTAATTAGGACCTCTGGTTGAAGCTTTAGAACCTATTGACCTCATTTTCCAAAGTTGTATTTTTATTTCAGGACTATTTTCATTACTATTTTAGGAAGGAGATCCTCATGTGTAGTAACTTCTTGGTTCCACAAGGTTCAAGGGTAGAATAGGTTAATTTAAACCTAACATAGTTAAAAAACAAGACTATCTAGATTGTAATTTTTCATTAACATGATAGCTATAAGAAAATAAATAAATGGATTGGTTTCCAATCCATAATAGACCTATGCTCAGATATTGAAATGGAGGTAGATATGTGATTAATGAAGAATTGTCTTATCTTAAAAAATAATTATTTTATTGACAAGCAGGTACCTATAGCTGCTCAAAGTAGACATAGTCATAGCTCTATCAAGTTCAAGATATGAGGATTTTGTCCTTATAAGTAAGCCAAGTGGAATATGGTGTACAATTCTAAGAGAAGGATATGGGGATTCAAAATTACAATTGGATAATTTAATAGATTTTTAGGGTTTGACATAGTTTCTTCATAATAAGATCATGACTCATCATCTTTGACAAACTCTTGTCTTCTAGTATGTTTCTCATATAATGAGAAGATTCAGAGGCTATTGGGATAAATGATAGTTAATTTTTCTATGATGGATTAATCTTGATTGGATAAAATGTGGTTGAGCATTCATTGAAGAATAGTGGCATCTCATTTATTGATCTCTAATTTCATGTTCCCCTCTCTCTCTCTCTCTTCCCCTTTCTCCTATATCTCCCATTCTTTCATAATGGAAAAGTGTTCTCAATTTTTTAGATTTATCTAGATACTTATGAGAATCAAAGAGACTCTCATTTGACTAGTCTAAACCCTATCAGAATTTGTAAGAACTACCTCTTGATGCCATAATATTATTTTTACCTATCTCTTGACTTTGACTAGTGTTTTAGTAAGTTTGTGTATGATGACTTAATGAAGGATATTCTTCCTAGGCCATTGTCCTTCCTTATTTCCTCTTTTAAGGTGTTATCAAGCTAATTTGTAGGTCTAGACTTGTGTTCTATTTTCATACATGGATGCTTAGTGTGAGTCTTATAATCCTCTTTGCTCTGTTGATTGGTTTATGAACCTAGTTCATGAAATACTTATGCAATTACCTGGTTTGTAAGATTATGTGAGCTAACATTGTCTTATGTTGATCTAGTGTGGGTTCAATCATATGAGTATCTAATTTAAATTTTGTGCATCACCTTGTTATCTTTCTTAGGATCCCTTTTTCCCCCTTTCTAACCCTTTTCGTAGTAGTAGCTTTAGTTTAGGTGATCCATCAAGAGGAAGCTAGAATTTTCTAAAGCTTCAACTCACCATAGGATGCCCATAGCCTAGGGTTATTCCCATTACGTAGATTAGTTGGAGAGAGCCTAAATAACCCTTTCCATGGGTGAAAATTAAGCCTAATACATTTTTTAGCATGCCTGATGGGACCCATTTTCAAAAAGATTGGTCAAATTTTGATGTTGGTTTGATCAATTTATAATAGTTATAGCTTTCATGAAACTGTATTTGGTGACTCTAAAAGAATATTCAACACCCTGGCGTATAACAATATATATATATATATATATATATATATATTTCATGCCAAAGGTGACTATAAGGTTAGCGTATAAAGGTATTCCTTTTGATTTTTTTAAATTGCCTTTAAACTCAGTATAAAGGTTAATATTTGCTAATACACATCCACTAAAGGGAATTTTGTTCCTAGACCAATTTCAACATCTACCTCTATAAGAATACCCTTATTGAATCATTTTATAGCCATGGAAAACACTTAATATTTCCCTTTTGTGATTTTTAATGTCCAAATTCCTTTATACCTCAAAAAATATTATCCTATTCTAGTAATAGCTCTTAAAATTGTCCCTTATTTAATAAGATACAAATCTGTAACACCTTCTAAACATGTAATATATGTAGCTAACTTTTAAAATGTTCATAATGTTAATGAAGAAAATGTAGATATTAGGTTGTTATCCATCTCTTTCAAAGGTAAAGCCTTAGACTAGTATACAAGACTTATTACTAACTCTATCACATCATGAGACCAATTAGGAGATGCAGCGTGTAAGATATTTGAAGATAAAAGTGACCATTTGTCACTTGTAGAATAACTAACCATAATAAAAATATCCCTTCATGAAGTTATCCAAGATTTCAAAACAACATTTTCAAAAGACAAGGGATAAAATCCCATTCTCTGTTAGACCTACTCCTAACTTTTATTTCCTTTACTATCTAAAATCTATAAAAAAATGTCATTGCAATCATGATCTATTTTATGGGGGGAAACACATTACCAAATGCTTATGAGGTGGCAATCAAGGTAAAAATTTGTCTATTATAGGTTGGAAAGCTTATACCTAGACTGCTATTGCTTTTATTTCCTAAAATTCAACCATATCCTATTTTTATTCCTCCCCTTGCTACCATTCCTCCAATGTCAATACTTTCTTCCATACCTACACCAAAGCAATAAAAGGCTTCCACTAGCTAATCTAGTGACTCCCAAGAACATAAATACTTTCAAGAGCATAAAATCATGTTTCAATCTTTAGGGAATGAGTTCATCAATGTGAAAATATAACAAACCTAATTAAATAGACCTTATAAATATGCATACCAAGCTCAAAAATAGTATTATTAGGAAAAATAGGGCATCCTACAAAGAAAATTTCCAAAGTCAAGGCCAACAACAAAGCCAAGGACAAGGGTAGCCTAACTATGCTAGGCAAAATCATTATAATCCAAATACTATAAGCATCTCTACTAATCTGGTCCCTACTCATAACAACATTGACCAAGAAGCTAAGGATACCATGTCTTAGAATCAGTCTTTTAGTCAATACATTATTCCAAACACTGAACTCAATCAAAATTTTAGTGATCAATGGTAGCAAACTACTAACTATGTATATAATTAGTATCTTATGGATCAAAATATAGAGGTACCAATGATGAAAAAACTAAAATAACCTCAACAAGATCAAGGGTATAATGAGGGACAAAGCTATTTGTATGTTACCATGGTGAACTATGAGCAACAATAATGTTATGCATCCAATTGGCAGGCTAGTTTTAGCCAAGCATACATTCTAGTGGCAGCTAATACAAGGATAAAAAGAAGAAATATGGATGGTAACTAGGAAGTAGTCAAATAAATTACTACTATTACTCCATTTTTATAAAATCTAAATGAACCTATTATTGCTCTAAAGGTATCAGTATCTCCAAATAAGAAAAAATAAGGGATTGCCTTTGTGCCCCAAAACTCACAAGTTTAAGGTATAGTTGTTGTTCCCAAAGCACAACCAAAGGGACATGATATTTATGCCTAGTGTGGAATAAATTAAAATTCCAATGTGAGTGTGCCAATATGGGACATGATATTTATGCTTGGTCAAGTGGATATCCTTCAAGAAGGATTATCAAAGATTAATGTTTCTAAAAATCCACCAAGCAAAGAGAATGTGGTTCTCACTAATGAAACTAAATAACCAAATGAAGGGTAGTCAAGTAAGATTATCAAACCTCATCCCTTATACATTTTTGTGGTCATTGGTAACTTTCTAATGCATAATTACTTGGTAGAGTGGATTAAGTACCTCATTAATGCCTAAGTCCATAACAAATCAACTTAGTTTAGAATATGAGCCTTAGTCTAAGGAAGTGATGAAACTTGATGGATCTTCCACCAAACCATATAGTATCATTAGAGACCTCAAATTGAACTTGCATGCTTTTCTTAATGTCTCAACAGATCAAAATGTGTTGATCTTAGATGTCCCCCCTCACTTTACTCTATGCTTATCTAAATATTTCACAATAAATATTAGAGGTTATCTAGTAGTAGATTGGTCTTACATGGCTTTTAGAACAAGGCATAAAACCAAGGTATCCATAAAAGATGAGTCTATTACACAATTCCACATTGAGCCTTATGGGCTAGATAGATCTATTTCACTAAATTATGTCTATTTAAGTCTAAATGAAAATAGAGAGAAGGATGGGGATAATTTTTTAGAATGAACCTAGATTTGGTTTGTGCATTGTATCTAGACATTGTGAGCACTCCTCTTTGGTTGGGGAGGACTACCTAAAAATAAGAAAGCACTACTAAAATATGTTAGTAGATAAATGAGTGGGATACCAAGCTACATACTTGTTCTAGGAAGTGTGAAACTTCTATAGAGATGACAGTCCACTTTTGAAAGGTAAAATAATATTAAATAACTAAAATAAAGGTAAATAGAGAGTAAAAGAGAGATAAAATTGTCATTTTTAACAATATGTTCATATCAAAGAGTGATAGGGTCTAAGTGAGGTTCTTTGTTGGTATTTTAGAAGCTGTCTAGGTAGGTTTTGAAGAGGTTAAAAATTTGACAGGCATTGACGTCATTAGGATAGTGATTGATATGAGTTAGGCTACCAAGGTTGGTAGTGAGGTAACCAATGTTAGTTAGGTTGTTGAGGTCAAGAGGGGAAATAATTATCTGGAAGGTTACAAAAGGCTTTTCTAGGTCTAAGAAATGGTTTGGATTAGGTTAGAGAGGTTATGAGAGTTAGGGGAGAGAATTTATGGCTTGGTTATGTCTAGTCAGAGGTTTGATATGTATGTAAGGAGAAAGGAAGATTTATAACTCCATCATGGGGTTAAGGTTAGGAGTGCGTAAAGAAGTGCAGGGTAAATATAAGGAAATAGAATAATAAATATTTAAATGACATACAATATTAGTGATATACTTAGCTATGGTGGTCACTAAATGAGAAGTACTAGGTTAATGGTTTCTATTTGGGGGTCTAAACTTGAATACCTAAATAGAGAGAACAATAAGATGCTATTGGTCCTCAAGAGCTCAGTTGTTGATGGTGATTGACTTATGCAAAGTGATTGTAAGCCTAGATGTCAAAAAATAGAATGTTGAGAGCCTAAACAAGATTAAGAATTAATTTTCTTCATTTCTAATGACCTAAACTATAGGTTATAGTTTGGATTATATTTCCAATGTCAATGATCCCATTGATGTCAGTAGGTATCTCACCGATGTTAGCTATGGGTTGACCAATGTTGATGGCCTTAGAATAGGTAAACATTTTTATTCTTGGCTTATTTTCTATTGTTGTGCATGCCAAGTGTGACACCCATTATAAAATTCTAAAAAGAAGAGGTTAGGAAGGAAGTAGTTATTTAGGAATTTAGTTTGGAAGTGGGAATAAGTCTTGGGTAGTTAGGATGAGGGGACCAATTCTTGAGGTGACTCATCAAGGTAGAATTACTCAAAGGGTGAGGTGGCCAAGTAAGGTGGTAATAGGAGTTTTTAATTAACTTAATTAAGTATTTTAAATTAATTAAATGTGTGAGGGGTAAAAGTATTGGTTAAGGAGATTATTTGTTTTTATTAAAATGGGTTTAGGGGGTTTTGACATAAGGAGTTATGCACATATGTGTGACATAATTTTGGTGTCTAGATTTTCCATTTTTTATCTTGTAATTTGTACTGACATGTTGCAAGAAAAAAATATGACTTAGATGCTCCAAGTATTGGATGAGGTATCCCCCCTCAAAACAAGAATCGATAGAGGAGAAACTAGAATTAGGTACCATTTTGATAGAAAGGTAGTTAGGTGACTGGTGGAGAATTAAGCATCACTTTATATAGTGAGCTATAGTTGACAACATTAAGAATATGCAAGGTTAAGGAAGACTCAAATAGAAGTAACTAAAGTGCAACTTGTGAGTGATAACTAACAAGTTAAATCAATCAAAATAATAGCTCTAATGGTTAATGTGTGCTAGGTATCCAAGGTAGGAAGTGCCCCTAGGAAACACAAAAGGGTTGAAGGTGACATGATGGGCTTGGTTGCCATCCATAACACCTAAAATACATATATGTGCATAATATACAACTATAGTGGAATGGCCTAAGTAGTCAAGACAAGCAATACACACCTAGTGTAAAAGGGTCAATGAGAAAGGAAATATTTGTGATCTCCAAGCATAGTCATTAATGGTAAAGATTTGAGTGATCTTTAATTTCATTTTTTTATGGTTGGGGAAACATATGTGATCTCCAGTTGACCTAATGTATGGGTAAGGTTATGCAAAGTTTGGTGTTTTTATGTTGGAAAAAATGATTGGAAAGGTGCCAACAACAGTAATATGTGGTGATATTAGTAAGATAAAGTACCAAGATCAGCATATCTAGGGCAACATTACTGATGCTGATAAGCATAATTAATGATTTTGGCAGGTTAGGTCAAGATTGCTGATGTCGATAACTAACCAAACTTGACAAATGGGGTTTCGGTGCCTGACCAAAATCATTTACAACTTTGTGATTAGAGAGAAAAAATAGGGATTTTAGAGTGATTTGAGATGATAGTGTAAGGAGTGGACCCAATATGAGGTACATGACCATAAGAGTCAATAGTGCCATCTAGAAGGAGATGATGAGATCAGGTAAGAGCCTAGACTACTTTGATTTGGTTTTTACAATTTTTAGGTTAAATGAGAGGTGAATTTATAGAAAATAGGATTGGGGGGTAAAAAATAGGTTAGGATATGTGTAATATAAGTTAAGGGGATTTAGGGGTAGTTTATTAAGGGAAATGGGTAGGTTGGGTTTGGGTTTTTCATCCCTATGACTAAACTAGACACTGACATTAGCAAGATTGAATAACATCAACTGATAATCAAATGATGTTATCCAGCATGGTACTAAAGTTGATCAATGTCAATTGACATGACACCTAGGCTAGTACTATGCTATCAATGTTGGATTTTACATGAGTTGATAAAACATTGATATCAGCATTAATGCCAATGTCAGTTATAATGGGAAAGTAACAAACAAGAGAAAGGGTGAGGTTTTGATCTCTAGTGGAAGTAGTTAACTAGCCTAATGGTTAAGCTAGCCTTAGAACACCCCTTATCATCTAAGTACTACCTACATAGCCTAGTTTAGGGCCTTAGGCTAATGTCATTCTCCTAAAACCTAAGAAAAAGATCTAAAAAGGCTTATTGTAAGGAAAAAAGGTAAAATAAGATAGTTGAGAGATATAAGTCTTAAAATTCAAGTCATAGTGTCAAGAGTCAAGAATATAGGTAGTGAGGCCTAGAGTTGGAATAGGTGGGTAGGCCTAAGGTAGTTAGTAAGGTGGGTATATAGCTGAGCTAACCTCAAAAGACCCTATGTCAATTGAGTGATGCCTATATATCTTGGTTTAAGGCCTTAGACCAATGTATTTATCCCAATGAGAAGGGAAAAAGGTTGTGAAGGAGTAGATTGAAAGGGATGTGACCTAATTATTTTGTGTATGGATGTAGGTGAGGATGGAGATTACACTACAAGACCATCTGTTGAGGTTATTAACATGCATGAGGAGAGATGTTACTCTAAACTAGTGGTAGTATATGGCAGCCATCAATTTAGGAGGAGTGTGATGATACTATCATGTTACATGAGATGTGTCATTAATGATAACATTTATTAAGAGGTGGGATCATACCATCAACACTTTCCATCTACTGACTAGAGATTTGATAGTGACACATGAGGATGTATACAAGATTTTGTGACTACTACTTTAGGGTGAGGATATTTTCACATGCTCAATAGAGGAGCATGATATACATATGGTCAATTCATATAAGGAGCATGTTAGTAAGGTGACTTACCACTCTACATTTTTTTCATATAAGCCAATCTTCAAGGTTGATGAAGAGCAACATGATCTTAGCATCCTGATGATTATCAGGATCATGGTTTATGCCTTACCAAATGTAGATGGAGGGAAATTTCTAATTACTCTAATATGTTTGATTACATAGATGATTGAGAAGCAAACTAGTTTTTCCTGGGGTCTAGTATTTTTGACATAGTTATATAAAGAGTTATGGGGTTTGAGGCTATGTCAATGATATAGTTTATGTGTCGAGCATATCCTATACTATTGGTAATATGAGCACATCATGGTGACATGACCACTAGGTCTACCTACCACTATCTTGTCCAACTTTAGGGTTGTATTTAGATAGTGGAGAGATGGGATAACACATACTCGAGTGGATAGCATTGTGTGAGACATCACTTACTATAGGTACATGATCAAGGGTCTAATCCCTATAGATATAATGTGGAGACCATTTATAACATATCTAGTTTTTAGAGGGTACGTAGAGTATCTTATTGGGTTGTATAGTCATTATGGATTAGGGGGAGATGGGTTGGTGAGTTGGAGATGGTACCTATGGCATGGGTTAGGAGGTAGTTTGGTATACTATAGGTTTTGTGCCTACCTTCCTTTGATATAAGAGGGATGACATAGAGGCACCTTTACCATTACCCAAGGAGGCTGATGGGCCATATTTTGAGGAGCTACTATTAGGGCTAGGTGTTGGGGACCCAAGGTATATAATTACCTATACATCTTGGTGGGTAGGGTTACATCCAATAGTGGAGGTTAAGAGGCTACCAGTAGAATTACAAGGATTAGTTAGGGAGAGAGATATAGTGTTATAGGTATGAGATATAGTAGTATATGCTTGAGATGTAGTGGTTCAGGCTTGAGAGATAGCCCAGGTAGAGGTTTTAGCCTTACAAGGGTAGGTGGTGATATTGTAGGGTTAGATTAGGGCTCTCCAAGGTTAGGTTATAATACTACAAAGCTAGGTGGTCATTTTATAGGGTCAAGTGACTGCACTGATGGTAGAGAGAGATAGTTTAAGAGAAGTAGTAGGCTAGGCCACTCTTCCTCCTCCACCACCACCATAGGTACCAATACAAGTTGGGCCATCATCAAGTGCCATGGGTCCTCCATAGACTATATCGATGGCAAGGTATTTAATTACCCTAGATGAGATTGCTTACTATGAGAGGGTGATTAGAGAGTTCCTATAAATACAGTGATAATCAGAGTTTAGAGAGTAGGAGAGGTTGATGTCATGTGCAATGGCTTTAAGCTCATGTTAATGTAGATGGATAGAGAGTGGTGATGATACTACATCCTCATGACCTCAAGGAGAGACTCAAGGACCCTGAGTATCAATGTTTGCTAGTTTTTATTTATATATGTTATATGTATACTGGCCTACAAACGAAAGATGTGAGATGTACATTTTGAGAGAAATTTATGATTTTTTGATGATTTGGATGATAAAAATGTATTTTATTACATATTTATATATGATATGTTTATTTATTACCATGTGTTTATTTGAGATGTGTTACTTATGATTATAATGTTGATATGAATGATGTTCATTTATTACTATATTAATTTGGATGTTCATGTTGATCATGTTATTTGATGTTAGACTAGCCTTTTCCATTTATGTGATGGTATATGTTTAGTTGATTGGTTAGCTTCATCTTAGAATTTTTCCATATTTGTGATGGTGTATGCTTAAAATGAGAAGATTGAGTGGGTTAATTTATTTTAGCATTTTCCCATATTTGTGATGGCGTATGTGTAAAATAAATAGGTTGATTAGGTTAATGTTGGTATGAAATTATTTTTGAATCTCAAATAGAGATATCAAAATTTAATGTGGATGGAAAAATAAAAAGGCAGAATGCTCATGCATTAGCAAAGACCGTAATTGAGAAAATAAATAGGCTCAAGAAAATAAGCCTCTTTTATGCCTTATATCTTTGAACCATTGTGTTTGTTAGAGAAGCATCGTGTTTACCTCATGTTAAGTGAGATTCATAGTCCCTTGAAAGATTATGTCGGAAAAAAGGGGAGAATGAGGGAAAATGTTTAGATATCATAACCTACCAAGCAAAAATGATATTTCACTTTTGCAGGTGACCCAAGAGCTAATATAGGCAAGTCCATGACTTAAAGCTTTTTTTTTGTAAGCTAATCAATGTGGGAAGCCTACAATGGGATTTTTTATAGGTTAAGGTCGTGAAAAGATGTGAGGAGACCTTTGCATTTATTTTTCTCTTTAAAAACAAATCTTAGCCTAGCCATCCTTCAAAGGAGTGTTATAAGCATTTTTTTTAATTTTAAATAGTTGTCCTTCAAGGGAGCAATCTATTGATAATAGTCTAGGGAATTTATGTAGCTATCATTCAAGGGAGTAGTATACATTGAAAAACAAGACCTAAGATTTTAGAACTTTTTCAAATATCCTATTTTTTTTACTTTTAGTCATGGACAAGACTATAGAGGCTTAGGAGTTTTCCACTGTGAGGATAAAACCATACCACTATGTAAGATATCTAGGTGTATGGGAGTAAGGGTGAAGAGGAAGGGAAATGAATGTAATAGTGATGATTAAGGGATGAGCTCAAGTTAAACAGGAAGTAAAGTGATGTTGGTTTAACAAAATAATGGTCATAGGTGTAAGGCATTTAAAGGCTTAGGTTTTGGCCTTATTTCAAGAGAAGACAAGTGATAAGTTCTTGAACCATACTTGTGAGGTATGATATAAGGTCCAAGCCAATTAGGAGCAAATTTACCCCATTTGATTTTCTCCATATTCATCACTTGTTGATTTTATTTTAAGACAAGATCTCCTATATTGAAATATCACTCTTTAAGGTTTTTATTATAAGAGTGTTCGATACACTCTTAATAGATTTAGAGGTGGTTGAGGGATATGAGATGACACTCATCAAGAAATTCAAGTTGGGTCAAATGTTCTTGGTGAAAGTCATCATTAGTAAGTATGTCATGTAGAGAAATGTAAAGAGAAGGAATCTAGACCTCAAGAGGCAAAACAACCTCCATCCCATATACCAATGAAAATGGTGTAGCATCCATTAGGGTTCAAATGCTAGTGTGGTAAGCCCATAAAACAAAAGGAATGTGTGTGTGCCAATCCTTGCTTGTATTATTAACTACCTTCATGAGAATTATGGTCAAAGTTTTATTAAAAAATTCTACCTATCTATTATCTTGGGGATAGTATGGTGATGAGAATCTTAATTTGATTCCAAATGCATCACAAAGACCTTGAATGGTATTATTTTTAAAATAATTTCCATTATTGTTTATAATATTGTGAGGTATACCAAAATGACAAATGATGTGGTGGTTAATGAAGTCAATAATTTTGTCAACTTTAGCGAAGATGAGAGGGATGGCCTCGACCCACTTAGTGATGTATTTAGTGGAAGTAATGATAAAGTGATGACAATGTGATGAATTAGGGTTAATCTCTTCGATTAGATCTAGGTGCCATTGGGATAAGGGACAAAAGTATTTAGCAACTTACAATGCATGACTAGGAATGTAAAGGAGGTTAGCATGTTTTTAAGACTTGATGCAACACTGAATGTAGTTTGCACAGTCTTGATGAAGTGTGGGCCAATAATAGCCAAGTTGAAGAATATGTTTATCAACTGTGTGACCGTTGAAATTTCCACCACAAATCCCATCATGGAATTCCTTAATCACAAATGGATTCTCAGTACTAGTTAGGCATCTAAGGAGAATACCATCAAAACTTTTCTTGTAGAGAAGTCCCCCTAGTATAGTGTAATGAATGACACATTTTATGAAGGCTCATTTCCCATTATTAGAAAGATCAAGAGGGGTAATAGAGAAGTAGAGATAATCAATGAGTTATTTATACCATAAGTCTTATGGGTTGGTTATTACATTTATAAAAAAGAGGATATTATCTAAGACATAAGAGGGTAATGTTAATCAATGCATGGTGACATATATTCTTGAAGAGGAAGAAAAAGAGGGTATGTGTGAGGCTGGTGAAGCCAGTGTGTCAACAAACTTGTTTGTATATCAAGAAATAGTTTGTAAGAGATAAGAGTTAAAACATCCCAAGAGTGTATCTACATGATGTTTATATCACTGTAGAATTTTTTTTACATAGGTAAGAACCATTAACTTGGTTAACCACTAGCTGAGAATAACTAAAAATGGTTATGGATTTGATACCCAAGAACAGAGTTATTTGAAGTCCTAAAATCAAAGCCTCATATTGAGCCATATTATTAGTGCATTCAAAATCTAGTTTAAATGAAAAAGGCATAGGCTCGCCATCTAGAGGAATAAGTATGACCCCCATACTTGCACCATGTTGGCATTTATATCTATCAAAGAACCTCATCATTTGATAAGAGATGCTATCAGTGGAGAGTGTTACAATAGATTCATCAGGGAATTCAAGGTTTGAAGGTTGGTTGTCAGGTAAAGGGGTAGTAGCTAACTGGTCCATGATTGTTTTCCCTTTAATTGATTTTTTCTAAATGAACTCTAAGTTAAATTTAGCAAGAAGCATGAGCCACCGGGCTACATGTTGGTTGTAATAAGGTTTAAAATTCATGTATTTGAGAGGATCAATATGGGTGGCCACATAAGTTTTGTGATTTAGGAGATAATGGTGAAGCTTAGAGGTGAAAAAGACCAATGCAAGGCAAAAAAATTTAGTGTGGGTATATCGAGTCTCATAATTAATTAGTGTGTAGTTTATGTAATAAAGCACATGATCTCAATGTTGTTCATCTCGATGTGCAATCATAGAACCTATAAAATGGTATATTATAGAGATGTATAGGTAAAAAGGTTTATTTTCCATAGGTAGAATAAGAACCAGTGGGGAAAAGAGGTATTTTTTAAGTACATTAAAGGCTTCTTCATAGTTTGAATTCCATTGGAAGGAGACATCCTTTTTGAGGAGATGGTGAAACAGTTGGTAGTGATATGATAATTAAGAAATGAAGCATAAAATTTATTTAAGTTTACCTTTTAGGTTGTGGAATTGTTTGATATATTAGGTGGAGGCATCTCTAGGATTACTCTAACCTTAGCAGGATCGACCTTCATACCATAGAGAGAAATGATAAAACCTAAGAGTTTACTGGAAAGAACACCGAAGACACATTTCTTTGGGTTTAGTCAAATGTTATATTGGAAGAGATAAGTAAATATGGTTTTGAGAATTGTCAAGTGTTCTTAATGAAGTTTAGACTTACTGAGTAAGTCATCCATGTAATCTTTAATAATTTTGTGTAGAAGATCATGGAAAATATAGGTCATAGCATGTTGGTAAGTTGTACTGGCATTTTTTAGGCCAAAAGGAATGACCTAATAATATAAATTCCCCCATGGGGTAATAAAGGTGGTTTTGTGTTGATCCTCAGGAGCAACCAAGATTTGATTATATCTAAAGAATCCATCCATAAGTGATATCATCTCATGGTCAGCCATTAGATCAACAAGTCAGTCAATATTAGGCAATGGGAAATCATCTTTTAGACAAGTGAGGTTTAAATCATAATCGTTAGTGTAAATATAGTTTTCCTCAGTTGATTTTGTGATAGGAACAATATTAGAAATCCATTATAGGTAGTTGATGGGTTGGATAAAGTTAAAAGAAAGGAGGCATTAGAGCTCTTCTTTGACAAGGAGAGTGATACGGGGATATATTTTGTAAAGCTTTTAATTAATGGGTTTAGCATCTCAATTATTGAAAATATTATGGGTGAAAATAGAGGGATCAATACCAAGCATGTCATTGCAAGACCAAGAAAAGGATTTTATATAGTCATCAATAAATGTGGCATAATCAGCTTCCTCAGAGGAATCTAAAGATTGGCCAATCTTGAGGACATGAGGGTTATCATGGGAGGGCAGGTTAATGTCAATGGTTGATTTATTTAACATAGCTTGGGTTTTAGATGGGAGTGATCATTGGATATAATAATAATATGCACCCATGTAGGTGAGAATTACATCATCATCCTGACATTAGATAGTGTTAATAGTGGGATAATCTTCATTAATTATTTTAGGATGAACAAGAGGAAGGGACCTTGTTTCTTTACCCTAATGATAGGTGAGAGGCCCCAAATGGATGGAATTTATTAAAAAAAAATTAGTAGGTATAGATACCTTTAATTTTGTAGGTGATGGTGGAGAAGGAGAGACTGGTTCTTTGGTAATTGGTTTATAAGAGGTTTTAGTGAGTTTATTAGGTTCATCATATCACACCCCATGCCCTTTTTTGGCATTTTCAATAGTGTTGCTAGTAGGATATTTAATATGCATATGAACACCTTGTTCATAATGACCCAAACAAAATCCTTTCTAGGGACACCTATATAAGTAGGTGTGAGTGAATCTAGGGTTGCTAAGGAAAGAGAAGTCACAAATAAATGGTTGTGTCAAAGAAGATAGATTATTGATAGTAGGAGCTTGATCAACTCCCCCATATGTGAAATTGGTTCAAAGGTTAGCAGGGCCATAATGGATGACCATCCTAATATAGGGATCATAATTTAGGTGCATGTGAAGCCTTCCATATTTTTGTGGAGTATAGAATATGTTGAGTGTCAACAAATGATATTCACCAAGTGACAAACAGTAAAAGGTCTCCTCCATAGGATCTTTGTAAGGAATTTGTGTTGTCAATACTTATGTAACTATAGGAGTGGAGCTTATGAAAGCTTAAAAATTGTCATGTGAGGAAGTTGATGTTTTCAATGGGATGAGAACATAATTGGCACTATAGGTCATATTACATATTTAAAATGGAGGTGTGTCAGTAGGTATAACATGTACTTGTCCATCATGTTCAAACTTGACATAGTGGTGAAAAGTTGAGGGTACACATGCCATAACATGTATCCAAGGTCATCCAAGTAGTATGTTATATTGCAAATCTCCTTCCACAACATAGAAGAGCTTAGGTTTAATGTGGGGACCTACATGAATATGTAAGACAATAGTGCCCACCATAGTAACTGTAGTGTCGTTAAAGGAATGGAGTACCACATCAGTTTGAGACATGAAATTATTGGGAAGGGTTAGGTTTTTATAGACATGGGTGGAAATAATATGAATAATATATCCCCCATGGGTCATAACTCTCTTTATATGAGTTTGATCAATATATGCAATAATAAAAAAGGTAGAATCTTGATCTTCAGGGTGTTGAAGTGGAATTTATAAATTATTGAAAGAAAATAAGGAGGTAGAATTAAGGGAGCTAACCAAATTTGCAAGAGGTTGGGGATCATCTGATTATACCTCAATCATTTTCAAAGCACTAGTCAAAGATTGATGGTATTGGGATGAGCTTAGGATTAACTCATACAAAGACATCTTCCTAGGAGTTTGGTGAAGCTAATTCACCATTGAGCTTTGAATAACATCTAAAGATGTTGTTTTAGGAACACCCAAGATAAAAATCTTAGGAGTATAAGGGAGAGTGTCTTTGGTGAAGGGATGGGTCCATGGTGCAGTGACCTTTTCCTTAACTTTATCTTTTAAGTTTTGTGACCATGTGGCCACATTAGCTATGTTGATTTTAAAAGTTGGTGAAAGAGGTGGTAAAGGGGTTATGATGAAATCTTTGGGTTTGAATTTTAGTGGAATAGTAAGAGGCAATGTAGATTCCAAAGGTGGAATAATAGGAAGGTTAATGGTAGTGTCATCGAAAAGGGTGTCAACATCAAAGTGTTGTTGAATAATCATTGTGAGGGCTTTAAAATTCTTAGTATTGTGTCTAGGTTAATGATGATATAAACACACTTGTGTATCATCAAACTAAGATGGATTCATTCCAAGAGGAATATAAGGCTTAATGGGAGGAAGAGTTATCACCAAAGATTACAATAACTAAAATAAAAAAAGCTTTAGGAGCCTATAAGTGGGCTCATGCTTATTGTAATAATAAGAGTGGACACCTTCTTTTGTTTCAATGTTGAAAAGGTAATTTTATGTGGTGTCTTTTCTAGATATGGTGGAGTTACATGTTTTACTATCACTTTCTTAGTGTTGGATGTGAGAGGTCTACTAGATGGTATAGGTAGGAGTGGAGGTAGCTTAACATTTTGTTTGTCTTGGTTAGATGATATTCTAACTAAAGTAGAAGGATTTGGCCCCAAAATGGATGGTAAATTTGAGGGTTAAAGAAGGGATTGGTGAGGTCTACAAGGCTTAACATTATTATATGTTTTAGGGAGAGAAACTTAAACTTATGGTTGAGGAGTCAAACCTAATTTCAACTATGGATGAATTAAATTAGAAACAAGGTATACACCTAAGGGCCTGATTTACTTTAATGTAATAGATTCATATGAGGGTGAGGGTTGTAACATAGATGGCTAAACTTTAATTGATTTTGGTGAAGAAGCTCCAACTTTGTCAAAGACCTTAGAGTAAAGTGTAATAAGGGAACTAGTGGTAAAGTTTGACATTCATTGTGTTGGATATGGAGTTTTAAGCCATTCCCAAAATGTTACATGGTCAAACTTCATTGAGTCAAGAAATTCTAGACCTTTCACCAAACATGAGAAAGGTTTTAACAAAGTTGACATAGGCCTTACAGTTGAATATTTAGAAAGTTGTAGTGTTTGGGAAGGTGGGAAATTGTTGGTTTCTTCTAATTTAGGCCAAAGATAAGAAAGAACTACAATAGGGTCTTCTTCGACAAAGATGGGAGAAGAGACTTGATCTACCATGGGTGAAGGGGAGGTAGGTGAAGTAGGTTACTCAAGAGGGTAAAGCATAGGTATTATGGCTCCCTCAACATATGGGTGAGGTGTGGGTAATGTATGATCCTCCATAGGTAAAATAAGGGATAAGGGTGGTGCAATTGGAGTAGGCACAATAGGTCTCTCATTTATTATGGAAGTAGATGATATGTACTCTTGTAGGTGTAAAGGTGAAATGGGTGGGGTAACACTCTTTATAGGTGGAGAAGAAGTAGGTGAAGAAGGTTCCTTAAGAGGGTATAATTTAGGAATGATGTTCCCTTCAACATCTGGTTGAGGAACTGGTAGAGTATGGTCTTCAAGTGATAAGAGGATAGGTAATATTAGTGCAAATAAAATTGGGATTATAGTCTCCTTAAGTGGAAAATGGACTAGCAAAGGAGGATCTTCCTATGAAAGGAGTTGAATGGGTGAAATAGACTCTTCTATTTGAGGAGGAAGAATGGGAAAAATAGATGCTACTACATGTAGGGGAGGAGTCAATGAAATAGGTGTCTCTTGTTGAGGGGTAGGTTGAACTAAAGGTAAAGGAAAGACTATCTTAATCATATGGATATTATGATCACCTGAGTTAGTTATGGATTAGACAATATTTTGGTTTGTTGAATGGTTAGGAAAGGGGTGTTCAAACACATACATAATTTGATTGGGAGGTGCATTAGGATTATCCAAGACAAGCTCACCTCTATCAAGCATATCTTGAACAATAGTCTTGAGTGTCTTACAATTATTAGTGTTGTGACCTTTAACTTGATGGTAACCACAAAACTCATCTTCCTTATACCAAGTTGGGATAGGATGGGAAAGGTCAAACTACATAGGAGGTTTTTGAGGAAGGGTTATGACACCTTGATGTAATAGTTTCTCCAAAATGGATGTATATGATTCCCCAATGGGAGTATATTATCTTTGCTCATATCGTTGTTGGAATTGCTTGGTCAAATTTTGAGAAGTCAAAGTATTTGATTGGTTTGTGGTTGTGGAAGAGGTTGACTTAATGACCAGTATGTTATTGGATCTTTTAGCCTTTTGGTTAGAGGGAGAGGTTTTATAGGAGGAAGAATTAGTTGTCTTAGTATTGGTATTATTACTACGTAACTTGACTTTGCCTTCATCAATAACATGAACCTCACGTTTTTATGCCATGGTAAAATATTCATCAACTGTGTAAAAAGTTTGTACCCAACATGTGGATGAGATGTGCTTAGCACATACCTTTAAGAAAATCTCAATAAGCTCAGGTTGGGGTAAGGAGAAGGAGAGTTGATTCATCGAGCTTCTCCTACGAGTGATAAAATTAGTAATAGACTCATCATCAAATTGTCTAATAGAATAAAGGTCTATTATAGAAACCTTCTTAGAAATGTTAATAGAGAAATGGTCTAGGAATATTTGTGCAAGTTGGGTAAATGAGAAAAGAGAGTGCTGAGGTATAGAGCTATACCAATCAAAGGTAGCACTTGAAAGAGACATAAGGAAAGCGTGAAGTAGTAATGCATCATCATGTCCTATTAAATACCAAGCATGTCAAAATGCTCACAAGTTCTATTGTGGGTCCTCTTTACTCTAAAAGTGAGTAAATTTAGGGATTTTTCATTGACTTAGATAAGGGTGAATAGGCATAGAAGGGTGGATTGGTTCATTGCATATCTGATCATAAGATAATACATTATTTAAACATAAAATGGATGTCTCTAAATTATACATCTCATCCATTATCATCTTAATGAGGTCTTGAGGGGGATTAGTTTAGGGGATTCCTCCTAAGTTATAGGGAAGATGATAAGAAGTAGAGGGAGCATATGGCATAGCTTGTTGAGGTTATGATAGGGAAACATAAGGATAATGAGTCATAGGCTAAGGTGTAGAAAAAAGGGATTTATCCCATTGGGTTGGAGACTATGCCTTGGTTGGTTGTTGTTACTATAGGTTAAATCATTGGAATGGTTAGACTGGATGAAGGGTGAGTCATAACTCAGGTAACTATAGGTGTGAGGGTGGATGGAATAGGTACCACTAAATTCTAGAATGGGGTTTGACTTAATTGAGATAGTTGTGGTTGTGAAAATAGGGAAGTTACAATAGTGTTTAGGTGGGATTGGGCAGTTATAGATGCCACATTTTGGACATTATTTATAGTTGGGTTACTTGTCAAAGTGGTGGTTTTGGTAACCATAAGAAAAATAGTGGATGTAGTTAAAATTGAGGTTGTCCCCATCAAAGAGGTTGGCATACCATAGTTTGGATCACCTGTAAAATTATGGGTTCATCTCATAACAAGGTAATGCTAAAGGGCTGCCACATTGTGATCAATAACTTTAACAAAATCTTGATCTCCCTCAACCACATTAGGAATTTGGTTACGGATGGGAGTATGATATGTATCTAAAGTATGCTCCATGATAGAATCAAAAGTAAGAGGGGAAGGTGGAAATGGTTGCTGACTTACTTAATCAACAAGAATTTTGGCTTGAGCTCATATCAATACCATGCAAGAGGTGGTTTAAATTGTCATACTACCTTGTATTTGAAACAAAATAAAGAAAAACTAAGTTTGAATGTAGGGAAATGGGTTATTTTATCTTGTTGTTTTGAGTAGATGAAACTACATAGTCATAAATTTTGATAGGGATGACTGATATTGGTAGGAAAATTTTACCGACATTGGTGGAATAAATAATGTTGGTAGATAAAGTTTGTCGATACTAGTAGACTTAACCAATGTCGATCACTGTAAAATCCTAGGAAATGGAAGATCTGATGTTTTAAGAAATTATAATTTGAAAATAGGAACAATAGTGGATGTAAAAGGTCTATATAAGAGGGAATAACACTTAGAAAACATAAAATAATAGGTTATACAAATTGAGCCTTAGAAATAGTATTGATTTTGTGAATCAATAGAAAATCATGCTTACCAACTCAAAAATATAGAAAGCAATTGAAAAGGAGAAAAAGAACATGCATCTAACAACTATTAAGTGCTAGAGATTAATTTTAGTCTTATTTTGGCTTATACCTTAATCAGATAGTGAGAAGAGAATTTGGTTATCAAAGGTACTAGAAAACAATCTAGAGCTAGTTTCATGTTTATTTTGGTGCTTAGGAGGGAATTTGTGTTAGACCAGGTATATGACTTGTTATAAGAGCTTTCTCTCTGAAATTAATGAACCTAGAGCTAAGATAGTACACATAGAGAAAATATACCTTATGTCTAGAGATTATACTCCACTAGAGAACAAAATGGGCTCTCCCCTTGGTGGTGAAATCTAAGTAGGATAGCTGGATAGGGTAAGGTGATCTACCAGGTGATGAAATATTGATGGGCCTTTGCTCAAGTGAGTTTGATGCTTATTTATGTGAATGTGATTTGGTTGTGCAACACAGGTTTACTATAATTTATTCAAAATGCTTATAACTAACTAAGTGAGTTAATATGCAATAAGCAAACTATGAAATGCAGTAATTTTAAACCCAAATCTAAAATGTTGAGATTCAGATGAAAACAAAGAGGAAATAGGAATATAATATGAATTTAACTATCCTAATGTGCATGCAAGAGGAAGTAAAGAAGGTATTTTATTTTTTTTGTAAAAGAAAATGATAAATTGTTTTTAGAGATGAGGAGAAAAGAAAGAAGATTTCAATTTTAATGTCTTTTGAACAAAGAAATAAGATATTGAATTTTCTATGTTTAAGAGAAAAGAGAAGGAAAAAAGTGCAAAAAATGAAATTTCACTATAATTAAACTATATGAATGTTTAAAACAAGAAATGAAAAAAAGGAAAACTCTAGGGTCCCACTGGGTGTGCCAAAAATGTTTCACTAAATTTTGTCTATTATAAGTCTAAAGGAAAATAGAGAGAAAGATGGGGATAAGTGATTAGAATGCACCCAAATTTGGTTTGTGCACCATATCTAGACATTATGAGCACTCATCTTTGGCTGGGGAGGACTACCTACAAATAAGAAAGCACTATCACAAGATGTTTGTTAGCAGATAAATGAGTGGGCTGCCAAGCTATGTGCTTGTTCTAAGAAGTGTGAAACTTCTCTAGAGATGATAGTCCATTTTTGAGAGGCAAAAAAATAATAAATAACTAAAATAGAGGTAAATATAGTTTAAAAGAGAGGTAAAATTACCATTTTTAACAATCTATTCGCAATCAAGAGTAACAAGGTGTAGGTGAGGTTATTTATTGGTGTTTAAAAAGTTAACTAGGTAGGTTTTGAAGAGGTTAGGGAATTGATAGTCACCAACATTGGTAGGATAGTGACTAATATCAGTTAGGTTATTGAGGTTGTTAGTGAGATGACTGATGTCAATTAGGTTGATGAGGTTGGTAGGGGAAATAATTATATGGGAGGTTACATAAGGCTTTTCCAAGTATAAAAAATGGTTTGGATCAGGTTAGAGAGGTTGAGAGAGTTAGGAGAGAGAGAGTTTATGGCTTGGTTAAGTCTGGTCAGAGGTTTGGTATGCATGTAAGGGAAAATAAGAAAGGATGCTTTGTAACTCCCTCATGGGGGTATGGTCAAGAGTGCATAAAGTAGTGAAAGGTATATATAAATAAATAAAATAATAAATATTTAAACAACCTATAGTATCACTAATATACTTAGTTATGGTGGTTGCTAAGTGATAAGTACCAAGTTGATAGTTTCTATTTGGGGGTCCAAACCTAAATGCTTAAATAAAGAGAATAAGTAGATGTTGTTGGTCTTCAAGAGCTCAGTTTTTAATGGTGATTGACTTATATAGAATGATTGTAAGCTTAGATGTTGAAAAATAGAATGTTGAGAGTCTAAATGAGAGTAAGAATTGATTTTATTAAATTGTATTGACTCAAAATATAGGTTGGAGTTTGGCTTATATTCTTGACGTCAGTGATCCCACCAATGTCAATTATGGGTTAACTGATGTCAACAACCCTAGAATAGGAAAACCTTTCTATTCTTGGCTTGTTTTCTATTATTGTGCATGCCAAGTGTGATACCCATTATAAAATGGTAAAAATAAGAGGTTAGGAAGGAAGTAGTTATTTAGGAATTTAGTTTGGAAGTGGGAATAATTATTGGGTAGTTAGGATGAGTGGACTAGGTCTTGAGGTGACTCATTAGGGGTTAGTCAAAGGGTGAGGTGGCTAGGTGCAGTGGTAATAAGAGTTTATAATTAACTTAATTAAGTATTTTAAATTATTAAATGTGTGAGGGGTAAATTATGGGTTAAGGAGATTATTTGTTATTATTAAAATGGGTTTAGGGGGTTTTGACATAGGGAGTTACGCACATGTGTGTGACATAGTTTTGGTGTCTACAAGCTCGAACATCAATTACACCATCATTGATGAAGATGAACACATTGTTGGTCAAGAGATAAACATTCATCCTAAAGAGATAAATGACATATTCTTGGATGAGTTATGGAGTGACAATTAGTTGATTAACCCCTATAAGGTATTGAATAAAGGAATATGGGTGTCTATTGCTTGCATGAAGAGATTGAGTCCATGCCATCCCTTATTAGGCCATAAGAAGATGCTAGTGGTTTGTGTAAATTTGATGGTTCAAGAAGTAGACATGGAGTAGGTGTAAAAGTAATTCTAGTGTCTCCGTCAAATGATAAGTATTTCTCTTCTTATAGGTTCTAATTTAGTTGTTCTTGCAATTTAGTACAATATGAGGGTATTATCCATGGCCTTTAGTGGGTTAGTAAGAGAGGAATTAAGTAATTTCAAATGTATGGGGATAATAAGTTGATAGTACATCAAGGTAGAGGCCATAATATCACCAAGAATCCCTTGATGAAATCCAAAAAACATAGTGTGGGACTTAATTGAGGACTTTGAGGCCTTCTACATCTAATCAATGCCAAGGAACTAGAATCATCATGTTGATAGGTTGGTGGTTGTGCCAGCTCAATTTGACCTCCTAAATGAACTAAAAAAATCAAAGTGCAATCACATATTAGAGTGGTAGTAAGACCATCAATGCTAGATAATGAAACTCATTGGTAGGAATTTGATAGTTACAATTAGATTTATTATTTCTTGTAGTAGGAAGTAGAGTTTTATTCAATAAACCAAGAAAGTTTTCAACATAAATATGAGGATTAAATTATTCAATTGAAATCTAACAAGATTCCTAAATGTCTAGTCACACTAGAAGGTCTTTTTCATGAGGGAGACCATATGAGGAGAGACAAAGTAGTAATATCAACTGACAAAGAGAATTATGAAAGATTTCTTATCCTCAAAGATAGACTCCTCATGCTTGGAAATGTAAGCACTAAGTTTGAAAGGCATGATTTAATTGAGCTTTATAGAGAATACACAGATATATTTACCTGGGAATAAAGTGACTTGAGAGGTTTTGATCCCAAACTAGCTCAACAGACTATAGAATTAGAGGATAATTCCAAGCCTATTGGGTGGAAGCAAATGCCTATTAACCTAAAAAATTAAGAACTTATGATGAAAGAATTTACCAAATTGATTGATTCTAAGATCATCTTTCCCATTAAGCACTCCTCATGTGTAGCCAAATTGGCACCTGTTAGGAAAAATAATGGAGAGATCAAGTTTCATGTTGACTTTAGGGATTTGAATGAGGTTTTCTTAAATGATCACTACCCCTTACCATCCATGGAGAAAATCCTTCAGATATTTTTTGGTTTAGAATGCTTCTCTCTTTTGGATGGGTATTTAGGATACAACCAAGTAATAGTGAGAGAAGAAGATCAATATAATATTGCCTTAACCATAAAGTGGGGTACATATGCTTACCATAAGATTCCTTTGGTATTGTCAAATGTTGGACCTACCTTTCAAAGAGTCATGGACATGGCTTTCTAAGGGTTTTTGAATTAGATAGTATTGTTCAACTTGGATGACATCATAGTTTTTTCAAAGAAAGATAGTGAACACTTAAATAACCTGAGATTAATTTTAAAGAGATTTAGAGAGTATGTGATCTCTTTTAATATCAATAAATGCAAGTTTATTTTTCATTAAGGCAAATTTTTAGGACACATGGTCTCATATTAGGGGTTATCCATTGACCCTAATAGAATAACTGTTATTTTAGCATTATCTTTACTCAAGCACAAGAAAGGAATCCAGAGCTTTCTTTGGAAAATAAACTTTATGAGAAGGTTTATACCTAGTTTTACAAACTTGGTCAAACCCATCACTTCCATCTTAAGGAAGAACCAAGTATTCACTTCGTCAAATGAAGTTAAATTAACATTTGAGAATATCAAGAAGGCCATTTCCCAAGAACCCTCATTCATGAATCCTTATTTCTCAAATTATTTAATATTTTACACTTTTTTAATGTTGATAATATATCATCCATGATGATGAAAAATATTAGTGAAGGACTTAAGTAGCCAATTGATTTTTTCAATCAAGGTCTTGAAGGATATGAGGTGAGATACACTTTTGTAGAAAAGCAAATTCTTGTAGCTTTAATAAGCCTCAATAATTTTAGACCAATACTCTCTAATGGTAGGATTCATATTATGGTGTCTCATTCTAGAGTGGGGGACTTCCTTATTAATAATGATTTGAATGAGAAAAGATCTGGATGGATTACCAAGGCCATGGAGTATGATGTAGACATCAAGGTCACTAAGCTGGTAAGAGGCAAAGGCTTATATGAGTATATGGTGGATGACCTTCAAGAATATAAATAAGTTGTTTTAATGACACAAGACAGCTCATAAATAGATGCACTTCTGCCTCATACTAGCTAGCTCCAAGATACGACACATTTATTCATAATAGGTGAGTATCCCCAAGGTTTGGATAGAGCGAAAAAAGGTATTTTATACTTTAGTCCATACCTTATGCATTGGTTGATGGGTTATTATTTATAAGAGACATTAATTGAGTACTTATTATATGCATAGATGATAATTAAGTGACAAAGATCTTGAAGCAATCTCATGATGGCCCTGTAGGAGGCCATTTTGATCTAAGGGTAATAACAACAAAAGTGATGAGAGTTGGTTATTACTAGCCCAACATTTTCAAATATTCCTATGCATAATTAATGAAATTTCAAAAATATTTTCTTTATGTCAGAAAACAAATATTGGCATCCCTTCCTCTCAACTTAATCTAGGTGGAATACCCCTTCATGTAATGGGGCTTAGACTTCATAAGAATGATCAATCCACCTTTTATTAGAGGACATAAATGGGTACTCACTAATACTAACTACTTTACCAATTGGGTGGAAGTAATTTCACTAAAATAAGCCAATAAAATAATATTACTAGACTTCTATGATAGCATAGTGACTAGGTTTGGTGTACTAACCACAATAATTTTAGATAATGCCATAGCATTTATTGGCATGAAGACAAGTGCATGGTAACTTTAGCTTGGAATTTACCTTATCACATCCTCCAATTACTGTACCCAAGGTAATGGAGGTGTAGAGTCCATAAATAATAACTTGATAAGGATTATCAAGAGGACAATAGAGGAGAATCAACTAGTGTGGCATATAAAGCTAAGGATAACCTTATGGGCTGATAAAGTGACTCCCAAAGTTGTCATTAGAAATTATCCATACATACTTGTATATGTAAGGGAAGCCAAATTACCCATCTCTCTTGAAATACCTATCTTGGAGTTATCACATCAAATTGAGCTAATGGAAAGTGAACTTATGAGTGTGAGGATGGTAGATCTCATAGAACTTGAAGAAACTAAGGACCTTGCAATAAAGACACTTGAGACACAACAAGATTAGGACAAGAAATCCTTTAACAAGAGAGATAGCAAGGGAGTTTAGAGTGGGGGACCTAGTCCTCAAATGAGATTCAAATAAGGATAAACCATTCAACCATACCAAGTTTGATAGCTTGTGAAGTGGTCCTTTTTTAATTCATGGATGCGAACAACATAATGCTTTTCAGCTTGCCTAGCTAGATGGAGAGGTATTACCCATCCTAGTTAATAGAATTCATTTAAATCCTTGATATTAGAATATTTTTTAACCATTATATAGTATTGTATATATTATATTAGTTTTCTATATTTCCTTTAAGTGCTTTGATCATATTTATTTTAGTTATGTTTCCCTTTCAATAATTTTCTTGGGCGTAATTATTATTTTATTTCCTTTTGGTCTTTTTTGTTTCAAGAGGAGGTTTTCAAGCAAGGGTAGCCTTGTATTAGTTTTACAACATTTTCTATAGGAAATTTCATGACTCTGTGTGCCCAATGGATTAGACCAAGGTAACTAGTCTATTTTATAGCAAGCATGTAATCCTGAGATGTCACCAAAAATGTTGGCCAATTTTGGCTTACATACAAAATTTTCCTAGATGGATCAATTTTTGGAAGACCTAATATGGAGTGATAAGTTGAGTAGAGTTCCTGATTGAGTGCATGATCAAATGATAAATAATAAGATCAAATGTCACTTATAAATATTTTGAAACACTTTAAGCAAGCTTAAAGTTTATTTTATTGATGTTTGAGAAGAAGGTCTATAAATAGGTCTAAGATTGTAAGATAAAGGATCCAATATGTTCTCATGGCATTGATGGAATTTAAGGTGCATGGAGTAGGTTAGAATAAAGTCCCAAAGGTTCTTCAAAGCTTTGATAGATCAAAAGGTAACAAGGACAAGTCTAAAATAACCAAACCATCATGGCACATCATGTGGGAACGAATAGATAAATTTAGTTGCACATTTCATAAATGCACTTGAGAGATCAACTAGAGCAAAAGGAATGCATAGACATGATGTTTCTAGACTAATAATCATCCTTTAAAATTTTTATATCTTGATGAGTTTTCTATCTCAAAATATAATCATTCAAATTTGAATAGACAAACTAGAAGGGCATGGGAATGTCAAGTGAAAGCCACGACAACTAGCCATTTTGATTCAAATATTCCCAAAGATGAATGTGGAACTAAAAAGTTTCTAAATCATCAAGGTGAAATTCAAGATATAATGGTGTACAGTAATAAATGAATTTAGTGGGTCTAGGTAGATTAACAGAGCACATTAAGTCATACAAAATCCAATCAATAATGAGCAAAAGGTCAACAAGTCAATGAATACTATGAATGAATATGGATCTACCAAGTGTCATGACCATGGAAACTACCAAACAAATCAATGGTAGACATTCTTTCATGAAAAAATAAATAGACAACATAGAAAAAAGTTAAATAATCAATAAGCTCAAAATGAACATGAGGTTAACACATGGCATAAGCACAAAACTAGACTAATTCTAACTATAAGACCCATAGAAAGCATGCAGGGTTAATAAGTGTCACAATCAAATAACATAGATCAAGATCAGTGGCCTATATTAAAACTCAAAGCTAGGAGACTTAAAATGGAGAAAAAATGTGACCTAGGTCTATTGGGGATACAAAACACCAGAAGCACACAATTGATTACCAAATACCAAGCAACCTAATATGCAGAAATAACCAGAATCAACAAGTAACTAGAATCCAGAAATAACACAAGATATGAGAGACAATACACAACTTGTATTAATACTCATACAAAAAAGAATACAATAAAGAAGATGCAACTTCTTCTCCACCACCTCTTCAGAGGCTTCCCACACCTCAAGTGAATAGTAATTCTCTCCTTAAAGCTCTCTCTCTTAGGTCCCAACACCCAACTCACACACTGAGTTGGTGTTCACCTTATACCTGTGCTCCACGCACTCCACAAGTACACAAACATACTTCAAGTAGATCTCCCCTGAACCTACAACAACCTGCACCTCAATACACCTTACTTATGGAAGGATCTTCCTTGCCTTCCTCTATGCTCTGAGTACACACCTATACTCCAAGTAGATCTCTCTTGATATTGCTCCCTGTTGTGTTGTTATCCTATCTGATCTTCAACCTACAGATCAAGCTGGTTCTACACACCTGTGAACCTTGACCTTGCACACACACACACACACACCTGCATATCAATGATCTTACTTACCATGTAGATCTCCTATCATAGCCATGCTCACCTGATGACCAAGATCATACACTCCTAAAGAACCTTGTATGATTCTCCAAACTAGTACCCACCCTGGTACTGTGGCGCTAGGAGGAACACACCATTACTCTACCTCACACATAGAAGGAGCTTATAATAATCCTCTCTTACTCCCTAGCTACAAATTTACAATACAACCATGAGTCTATTATATAGATCTCATCCAAACAATAATTAGACACCTAGTACAATAATTAGATCTGTCGCTCTCATTCTATAATTAACACTAAGCATGCAAACACTTGGTTCATCAACCAACTGCCCGTAATATACTCATAGTCGAACCACACAAGCGACCGACGCCAGTCCCTGTCTGCTTGGGGGTCGCCAATGCCAGCCGATCTCTGACTGATGTCAGTTGCTCTCCTGCCTTATTCTACTGACATCGATTGGCCTGACCGATGCTGGTGTCTATGACACTCAGTAACCCTTCTGTACCCTCCTCTATGTCTGCATTAGTGAAGCTTTTAGCTCCATAACTTAACAATCTCCCACTTGGAGATAAATAGCTACACTGTATCTATACCTGTACTCTATCTAATCTAATCTATTTCTTGGTTTGTATCCCTCTTCAAGCTGAATCCTGAAGACCACCCACCACACAACCTATGGTGTACTCCCTGTCATCTGAGTACCCTGCCACATCCGTTCCTACAATCTCATGTAGTGAAGTCCTGACCCTAAATAGCATGAATCCTTGCTACTGGTCTCTCTCAAATACCTGAGAATCCACTTCTCTGAATTGGCTCCTAACTCTCTGACAACACCCACTGCTTGGGCAAACTCAGGTCTATGCAAGACCTCATGTGATTTCAAACACTAAACTGTCCAGCCCTTGGTGCGCTCTAATTTTGCATATCGCATCTCACCAACACTTGATTCACATCAGCTCCCACTAGAAACAAAATCACATTGTGATCTCCCATGTCTCCCATGCTGAAGAATTTTGCTGCTCTAAATTCTTCATAGCAAACCACTGAACTAATCTTACCCTTAGCTCAGCAAACCCCTGTATGTATGAACATGTACCAAGCTCATCCTCCACATACAGAAATAGAATGATGTTGTGACCATCATCCACCTGGTAAGTCAAACACAATGGTTATACTGACATTGACTAAAGCCCTACTTTGTCATCCTCCTGGTACCACCTGTCAGTCCTATCCCACTGTCCTGCAGCTCTCTCAAGACCATATACCTGGCCTTCCATCTCATGTGTCCATTCTCTCTATTCTTCAACTAAGGAATCCATTCATCTCACAGTGCTAACATACCGGCTGGCAACCCTACCAAATCTCTCGTCTGGTTCTGCAATCTCTCCATGCCACGCTCCCACTGTTTCCTGGATCCTTCCTGCTCTGCAGTCAGCAACTAGTATAAAGAAGAGGAACAATGAATTTGAGGCCTACTTACATCTTCGATCCTCCTTATGGGTGTTTGAGACTCCTTAATAGCTTATTGTCTACCCAAAATCCATTATAATGATTGATCTTAGCCACTCCACAATGTGCATCCGACCAACATCAGTTCCTGCACCTATCCTGACTACCAACCTACCGATGTCAGTGTCTCCTGCTACTGACATTGGTCCTCGTGACCAACATCGGTCTTACATACTACCGACGTTAGTTTTTTTGCCGACATCGGTACCTGTGTTTCTTGTGAGTGATGACCTTTTTACCCGTGAGCTCCTTTGAATCAATCTCCATGTCCAAACTACCCTGCTCAGAAGTATCCAGCCCATCCACTAGTCTCTGTCTGCCATCTCCTCCAAGAACACCAAGGCTTTCTAGTTCTTAAGCCTATCAAATATATCTATCTTCTGCTTAAGAACATGCATCTCCTTCCTGCTCATGTGACCAATCCTACGAAGCCACGTCTCTACAACAAAAGAAGAATCAATAATATAAACAAGTAGATAAAGAGTACCTATTTTCTTACCACCAGATAATTCAAGAGCATCCACTATGAGAGTTCTTGCACACCTCTCATCACCCAACTCTTCTGAAGAAATTAGCCACATATCCAAACCTGGGACCTGCATGACCTCCTTCAACACCCATGTGTTGGCCGCCTATAATTTCAGCTTCACTTCCCCTTTGCCTATTCTTTGGCAAGGCTCACCAGCTCCTCTATCTGGGGCTACATGGAAAGAGGCAACTAAATCTGTAAGACAAGATTCAACTTTATCCAAGAAACATCCTAGGGCATCCTATGCCACATCACCTGCAACATCTGCTTCTTCAGTTCCTCCATGTTAATCTTCCATAAACTAACACTTTTCTTTTACCTACTCTTTCTTTTCATTGGACCATAAGTGACCATCTATGCTTTTCAACTCCTCCATCCTTAGCTTACTTTGATCTACCATTGCTCTAATCCCACTCAATCAGAAACCCTTGAGAGTGACCTGTAACCAAACACAAACCGCTTCTTGCAACCTTAGCTCTGATACCACTTGTTGGGGATACAAAACACTAGAAGCACACAATTGATTACCAAATACCAAGCAACTTAATATGTGGAAATAAGTAGAATTAACAAGTAACTAGAATCCAGAAATAACACAAGATATGAGAGACAATACACAACTTGTATTAATACTCATACAGAAAAAAATACAATAAAGAAGATGCCACTTCTTCTCCACCCTCTTCAGAGGCTTCCCACACCTCAAGTGAATATTAATTCTCTCCTCAAAGCTCTCTCTCTTAGGTCCCAATGCCCAACTCACACACTGAGTTGGTGTTCACCTTATACCTGTGCTCCATGCACTCCACAAGTGCTCCACGCACTCCACAAGTACACAAATGTACTTCAAGTAGATCTTCCCTAAACCTGTAACAACCTACACCTCAATAGACCTTACTTATGGAAGGATCTTCCTTGCCTTCCTCTATGCTCTGAGTACACACCTGTACTCCAAGTAGATCTCTCCTGATATTGCTCCCTATTGTGTTGCTGTCTTATCTGATCTTCAACCTACAGATCAAGCTGGTTCTGCACACCTGTGAACCTTGACCTTGCACACACACACACACCTGCATATCAATGATCTTACTTACCATGTAGATCTCCTATCATAGCCATGCTCACTTGATGACCAAGATCATACACTCCTGAAGAACCTTGTATGATTCTCCAAACCAGTACCCACCTTGGTATTGTGGCGCTAGGAGGAACACACCATTGCTCTACCTCACACATAGAAGGATCTTATAATAATGCTCTCTTACTCCCTAGCTACAAATTTACAATACAACCATGAGTCTATTATATAGATCTCATCCAAACAATAATTAGACACCTAGTATAATAATTAGATCTACAGTTCTCAGTCTATAATTAGCACTAAGCATGCAAACACTTGGTTCTTCAACCAACTACCCATAATATACTCTCAATCAATCCACATAGGTGATCAATGCCAGTCCCTATCCACCTGGGGGTCACCGATGCTGGCTGATCTGTGACCAACGTCGATTGATCTCCTACCTTATTCTGCCGATGTCGATTGGCCTGACCGATGCCGGTGTCTGTGACACTCAACAACCCTTTTGCACCCTCCTCCATGTCTGCATCAGTGAAGCTTTTAGCTCCACAACTTAACAAGGTCAAACTAGAGTAAATATTTCAAAGGGCTTGTGATGCCATTAGATCTTAGTCAAGCACCATTAAAAATGAGGCACAATTATATAGTCAAGATTGTCAATGATAAAGTTGTATCACCATTAAAACTTAGTTAGGACCTCTAGTAAAAGATTTATATCTTGTTGACCTCATTTTCTAAAGTTTTAGGATTATTTCATGATTGTGTTCATTACTATTTTAGGAGGGATGTTCTCGTGTTTAGTAACTTCTCAATTTCAAAAAGGTTTAGGGGCAGACTAGGTTTATTTAAACCTAACATAGTTTAAAAATAAGACTATATATCCTATAGGTTTTCATTAACATGATAACTATAGGAAAACTAATAAATGGATTGGTTTTCAATCCATAATGTACCTATGATCAAATATTGAAATGGATTAAGACATGTGATAAATGAAGAAGTCTCTTATCTTCTAAATTAATCATTTTATTGACAAGCAGGTACCTATAACCACTCAAAGCAGACATATTCATGGCTCTATTAGGTTCAATATATGAGTATTTTATCCTTATAAGTAAGACAAGTCAAATATGGTGTAATTTCAAGAAAATTATTTGGGGATTAGAAATTGTAGTTGGAGAATTTAATATATTTTTATGGTTTGAAATATTTTCTTCATAGCAAGATCGTGACTCATCATCTTCGGTAAACTCTTGTCTTTTATTATGTTTCTCAGCCAATGAGAATATTCATAGGCTATTGGGATAA
The DNA here is from genome assembly GCA_037957365.1 of Torreya grandis. NCBI lineage: Eukaryota > Viridiplantae > Streptophyta > Pinopsida > Cupressales > Taxaceae > Torreya > Torreya grandis. Next base: position 343,502 of record JARHVA010008570.1, on the reverse strand, counting down.
ATGAAAGTTAATTTGTCTATAATGGATTAGTCTCAATTAGATAAAATGTGGTTGAGAATTCATTAAAGAATAATGGTATCTCATTTATGGATCTATGATTGTGTTCTACCCCCTCTCTCTCTCTCTCTCTCTCTCTCTCTCTCTCTCTCTCTCTCTCTCTCTCTCTCTCTCTCTCTCTCTCTCTCTCTCTCTCTCTCTCTCTCTCTCTCTCTCTCTCTCTCTCTCCCCCTTTCTCCTATATCTCCCATTATTTTACAATGGAAAAGGGGTATCAATTTTTAGATTTAGTTAGAGACTTATGAGAATCAAATAGAATATTATTTGAATAGGCTAAACCCTATCAAATAATTTAATAACTACCTCTTGATGCAATTAGATTATTTTTAACTATCTCCTACCTTTGACTAGTGCTTTAGTAAGTTCATGTATGATGACTTCATGAAGGATATTCTTCCTAGGCCATTTCCCTTCCTTATTGCCTCTTTTAAGGTGTTTTCTAGCTAATTTGTAGGTCTATACTTGTGTTCTTATTTACATTCATGGATTTTTAGTGTGAGTCTTATAATTCATCTTTTCTTCATTGATTACTTGGTGAACCTAGCTCATGAAATACTTATGCAATTAACTAGTTTGTGAGATTGTGTGATCTGACATTATCTTATACTAATATAGTGTAGATTCAAGCATATTATTATCTCATTTAAATTTTGTGCATCACCTTTTATATTTCTTAGGATCCCTTTTCCCCCTTTTAACCCTTTTCCTTGTAGTAGCATTAGTTTAGGTAATCCAACTAGCCTTCTTAGGAGGTTCAACCTCACCATAGGATACCCATAGCCTGGGGTTATTCTCATTGTGTATATTAGTTTGAGAGAGACTAAATAACCCTCTTTAAGGGTTAAAATTAAATGTAAAACACTCCTAAGTGCACTTATTGAATTCATAACCAAATTGACCTATTCATTCTTGCATGACATGCAAAGATAATTTGGCTCCTTAAAATCACTAAATTCACATGTTAAATTCAAAAGATTTCAATTGACAAGTATTGGAATCATTAGGTTTGTATGCTCTTTATACTATCAGATCACTCCCTCAATTTGGACTCTATTTAGCTTCTCACCCTAGATCTAGGTAAAGTTTTATATGTAGGCCAAATTTGGCCAACATTTCTTATGACTCAATTGGGAAGAATTCCTAATATGCTTGATAAATAGACTATTTACATGAATCTTGGACTCATAAACAATTACAAATATGATCCATGACTATAAGAAACCTTTTGACTTGAAATAAGATAATAATTTTACCAAGACAAGGAAGGAAACACATAAAATAGGGAAACTAACCTAAACAAAGCAAGTGTGCAAATAAATCACTTGTTTGGAATGAAACATAAACAAAATAATCTAACTAGCTATGACAATGAAAGATGTACCTAGATCAAAATGGAAATTCATGAACTCACTCATTCCAAAATATGGTACAAGTTGTAAAGTAGGATGTTTATTGAACATGACCTTTGATGAACCACTCTTCTTGCTAACTAATTATTTTAACACATCATAAAATTAGTAATAAATATAAAACCAATCACCAACAAATTTAGACACATATTTCAATTTAGAATATTTTTCATATTGCTTATCATCTACAACATTGTCAAGTGATACCTCATCTATTCATTGTTCTAGAGTCTTTATGGCATCTTGAGTGATTTCATTATTCTTATCACATGTTTCAAGTTCATCAATATCTTCAAGGATATTTTAATATTCAATCCAATCTATATCATGGTCTTGAATGAGTGACTCTTGATCAAAATTCTCAATAAGATAAATCTCTCTAATGGGCAACATATCCCTATAAATCTCTTCAATCTCTTGCACAGATTCAAGTACAATTAGAAATAATCTTTTTGTTTCTAATTTTAATAAATTTGAATAGAATTATCTTGAATGGTACCCTCATATTTCTCAAGTGGAGATACCTCAAATTCATTCGTAACTTTAGCTTGTACCAATTCCTCATGCAGTTCATCCACATCTAGACCAGCCTTCTCATTCTCAAGTACAATCTCATTCTAAACTAAAATTTCATGTGAAGTATCAATGAGAAACTCTTCCTCATTCATACTTGAAGAATATTCTTCACACTGTCTAAGAACTTAACTTACAACTACAACCTCTTTCAATATCCTCCATAGAGTAAGCTCTGCTTCAAGAAGGGAGATGGTAGGAGGGTAATGAAATTCATTTTCTTGAGAGGAAGTATGAAGCATGGAAGGTTTATTATGATTATATTTTAGGATATTTAGGTTAATTTAATAATTTAATTAATCTTTAATATGAGGGAAAGATAAATTATTAAAGACTTCTACATTCTACTCCTTCCACTTGGCCATCACCTCATCAAAGTCTATAACCTCCTTGCCTTCATGGACTTAAGATTGAGGATGAGTGGTAAAGAAGTGGGAAGACAAGAAGGTTTTTTCTCCTAAATAAGCTCATGAAACCAACTAGGAAGCTCTCTTGGCTCAATCTAGTCTTGGTTAATAACTTCATGAGAATAACGAACACAAGAATCCTCTTGAGACAACTAGCTCAACTCAATTTCCTACCTCTCCCAATCCTTCATCTTCTCCAATACAAGATTACACAACTCATTCCTCTCTTTTGGATCATTGGACACATTTTGAAATAGACTATTCACTTCCTCATATTGATATTTTGAACAAACTTTGCTTGCATATGATAAAATTTTGAACTCTATCTCATCCATTCTTTCTTGGAAACAAGGCTACTATACAACATCATAGCCATAAGGGAAAGCCAAAATCTATCCTTGAGACTAATATGATACATAAGGTAAGATTCATGCTCTTGATAATAAGGATCATGATAAATTTGATAATGCTCATCATGGCTTTGATTAAACTCCTAGTTAGACTAATTAGGATCATAATGAGGCTCATATGGATTATGATAGGGATGGTATGACTCATCATAGGGATGATAAGGAAGTATAGCATAGTTTTCCTCATATACAACCATGAAAAAAAATTAGGATGATACAACGAAAATATACTTGCTTGAAAAATACACCTAGACTATTAGAAGGAATTGTTTTATTTTGGAATAACCAAATACTTCATGAAGAGCACTATTGTAACTACAACTTCACCAACACCAACTCTAATGAGTCCTAATAGGTGTGATAGAAATTATTATGGACCTAATTTTCACTCATGGAGGGATTTCTTTAGGCTCCCTCCAACTAAGACACAAAATGGGAACAACCTTAGATTTTTGGTATCCTATAGTGAGGTTGACCCTCAAGAGATGGTTGGTTTTCTTGGGTCTATCACCTAAACATTTTTTTTTGGAAAAGGGAGAGAAATATACAATAGCACATGAAAACATGTAAAATAGGTCATGAAACAATGTATTAGACACTATAAGACACTTTTAGACCTATAAATATCACTTCACTTATTTTTTGACTAGCTTTCACATAAGTATTTCACAAATAGGCACTAACTAGTCATCAATCTAGTATGGGAGGGTAGATGTCCACTTACAAACTAACCAATAAACTATTTATGTAATTAATAATGACATGTGAGAGATAAAAAAGACTTCATGAAGGTGAGAAAACTTAGACAAAGGTAAATGAATTCAAACATTCACTCAACCACATCAATGAATTCATGAAACACACTTCAATTCTTCTTGCAAATGGAGGAATTTAGTTTTTATTTACATCAAATAGGTGTTGTATGATAAATTTTGGCATATCTTGGGCATGTCAAAATATTAAAATTATCTTTATTAGTGTTAAATAGGAGATATATAATAAAAGAGGAAGATAGAGAGGAGTGAGAAAATAATAATCAATAAATGAGGCCTAACTAATTTTTGATTGATTAGTATTAAGACTACCTATAACATTAGTTTTCATCAATTGTAAATAGCTTTCAAGCCTTATCATTATCTTAGAACCCAGTAGAAGCTAATAACTTATTGAATATGATGAGTCGTGCTCCATTCAAAAGTGAATAGTCTCCAAAGAATTTTGAAATTTCATTGAATGTTCCACTATATTTCTCAACCTCCAAACTCTCCATCTTCTTAATGAGCTTGCAGCACCATATTTTATCTTTCTATGTTATTTATGTTATCAAACTTGAACTCATTCATTGGTGTCCCTTATAATGTTACTTTCATAGTGACAACTCCATCATCACTCCAAACCCTAAACATAGGTCCACCATAGATGAAAACCAATCCCTTTATTGGTTTTCATATAGTCATAATTTGATGAAGATCCATAGGCTACCTAGTCTCTTGATTATGAACAAGATGTGAAACTTATGATGAGGACTTTTGAGAGGTCTAGCTAAGTTTTAATGTAAATATATTAATATATAGTGTCTACTCTAGTAACCCAAATCATATTTGATCTCAGATATATACCTTTACCTACTTGGGTGGAAAAATACTTTTGAACTAGTGTGTCCACCTATGTAGCATTTCCTTGGGCTACTTATTTAATTTTAAAAATTTTATTGGTATCACTTTGGACACATGTCTTCATATTTTTCCCTTTTGTAAACTAATCAAATTTGCTTTATTAATCTTATTGGGAGTCTCCTAGATTTAACCTTCATCATTGTCATTGATCTATGATTTATTTTCTAGATTGTGCCACTGAGCATCCCTGTGTTGGTCTTTATCTCAACTTTTGAAAGTGTGACACTTGGTAGATTCACATGCCTTCTATGGACTCTACTTTTAGTCTTCATTTGGTTATCATGCTTAATCCATGTGGAATATTTATGTGAAATCTAAGCTCATTGACTCCTAGACCTTATGCACGTCGTTGATCTCCTCATCATGATTAAATTCACTTTGTCAATATTTGATGTGTCGGATCAAACATGGACTATTGATCTTCATCTAAAAATATGATCGACCATAGATTTTTAATATGATTTCAACTCACCATAATTGAGACACATTGAACCTTCATGTTCATCCTCAAGATCCTTTAAACTTTTGACCTCAAGCTCATCATTAATTTTTAACCACGTGATTAAATGTGCATCATAGATCTTTGTTGACTTGTGGACTTCATGAGATCATTTATATATCATTGATCTTTGATTTGAGGTTTTGAGATCTTCCACTTGGAATCTTTGCATTCAACCTAAAACCTATTGATGATTTGAATCCAAAAAACTATTTCCCATGGCATTAATTTGACATCTTCGAGCATATCCCATATTGTTAGATAATCTTAAAGGCTTATATCTTGAGATAGAAAGCTCATCATGATGCCAAACTTATTAGGGATGAACTTGGAAAAGGATACACCATTCTCATGTAATTTTTTAAACCCTAGTTGACCTTCCAAGTCCACTTATTTAATACAAAACCAAACTAAGCTATTCATTCTTGTATGACATGCTAAGATAGTTTGGTTCTTTAAAATCACTAAATTGACATTTTGAACTTGCTTAAAGTGTTTTAAAAGCTTGTACATGACAAGTGTTGGAATCGTGAATTTTGTCTATTCCTTCTACCATCAAATCACACCCTCAATTAGGACTATATTTAGCTTCTCACCCTAGATCAAGGTAAAGTTTTGTATGTAGGATAAATTTGGAAAATAGATAGTACACCCAAGCATCAAAGAGTTTATACTTAATAGATATTTGTGTCAAAAGAGAACTAGGTGGGTAAAAAATTCTATGGAATATGACATTGATGTAAGAGTTACCAAGCACATTATAGGTAGAGGTCTATGTGAGTATCTTGTATTACAGGTGAAGGAAGATAAAGAGATAGTTTTGGTAGTCCATGATAGTCAATAGGAAACTATAAACACCACTCCTCTTAGCTAGACCAATGATGAGGTCAATTTCCTCCAAATAGGCCAATGTCCTATGAGCTTGGATAGGACCAAAAGGAGACATTTTATGTTTCATACCACCAATTATATCTTGTTGGATAGAGTGATACTTAATAAGTATGTATCATGTGTGCTTCTAAAATGTGTTGAATCAAGCCAAATTGACAAACTACTTGAGCAATTTCATGATGGGCCTATTAGTGGGCACTTTATTGTTAATACCACAACCTCCAAGATCATTATATTAGGTTAATTTTTTCCTCTCTTGATTAAAGACTCAAATTCTTGGGTTATAAAGTGTTCAAAGTTTACCATTTTCATCAACAAATAAAAGTTAGTTGTCATTCCCTTACAACTCATTCAAGTTAAACAATCCTTCAAATAGTGGGGATTAAATTTCATAGGCATGATCCATCCCCTTTATAGTTATGGACATAAGTGGTTCATAACAACTAATGAATATTTAACAAGGTGGGTGAAATAATATACACTTAAGGAGGCTAATGAGAACTCAGTCTTGGAGTTCTATGACAATCTTGTGACCAGGTTTGGTGTACCTACAAATATCATATATGATAATGATTTGTCCTTTAGAAGTGCTAAGGTATGTGAGTGGGACCTTATACATGGAATGTACCTCAAGGATTCCTCCAAATATTACCCATATGGAAATGGGGTAGTAAAGTCCACAAATAAGAACTTGATAAGGATCATCAAGAGGACCATCACCATGGAGGATAGTCAAAGATAATGGCATAAAAGGTTAATAACTACCTTATAGGAAAATAGAGTCACACCTAATAGGTCTAATGGAAACTCTCCATAACTATTTATCTCTGGTAGAGAGGTAAGACTACCTATTTCCCTTAAACTACAAGTCTTATATCTTACTCACCAACTTGAGCTCTTAGAAGATGATACAATATAAGTTATAATGAATAAGCTGGGGAATTAGAAGAGATAAATGAAAATTAAATGCATACCATATGGTCTATTCAACACCAAATCAAGAAGTCATTTTGTAGAATATCCTCATTCAGGACATTCTAATAAGGAGATATAGTGATCAAGTGGGACGAGGCCTATGCAAAGCCAAGAAAACACTCCAAGTTTGATAACCTTTAGAGTGGGCCTTATATCATCACAAACTAAAAATAAATAATTATTTTCAACTATCTAGATTGAATGGTGAGGATATCCCCAACCCTACCAATGGGATTTTCCTCAATTTTTTATACTAGTCTTCATGTCCCTTTTATACATAGTAATTAGAGTTTGTTTCCTTCATCTAAGTGTTTCTACACATGCTAGGGTGTTTGTTGATTTTCCATGTTATTTGCTGTTGTGTGTTGTCTTTTTTGTCTCTTATTTTTTTCTTTATTTTGTCTTCTTAATTTTTAAAGCCTAAAAGGTATAGGTCATAATTCATATGCAGTAAAGGTTTCATTTGTTATGTCATAAAAGAGAAAATTTAAGGGTTATGAGTTCCTTAACCAAGAAGATGGTCAAGCTAGCTAATTTAAAAAAACATTACCACCTTCTATTCCCAAAACTATAAAGGGACCAACCTAATTTCCTTGAATCCTGATCCATCATTAACCTTATAGTTGTCATTCATCTTATGAGTTTGGGGGGTTGTTAAAATAGTCCATTGTCTTGTCATGTTATAGCTCTACCTTGTGATCCTTCATTCCTCCTTTTTAAATTGAATTAAATGTTTTAAAGATGATCAAACATGTTTAGAGGTCATTTTTTTATTTTATGTATCTCTAACATGTGATAAATGCCATGGTGAAAGTGAAATGATAAGGCAATCTAATGAAGACTCATATAAACCTTTGTTGTGCTCAATCACATGAAGTATGTTCATTTTTAAAGTTTAAATAATTTCATGGGAAGTTTATTAGGGTCCATTTGAGGTATTTAATAGGTCATAAAAATATCTTCATAATATATTAACATGATATTCATTTGATATGCCCATTTAAAGTCATGAATGTGTACTAAAGTCAATATTTTGATCATAATGAGGCCTACTTTAACCTTGATTGACAACTAAGCCACCTTACACAACTTAAATGGAAATCATAAGCTTAATTATATTATTAATATACCATTCCATACCTATTTGAGTCCATTACCACCATGGTCAATGCCTAAATCCTCCCTAATGGGCCCCACATATACTAGATTGTGACTTCTCGACTCCCCTAATTCATACCATCAAATTAAAAATATCACATGACCATTATTTTCCATAAATAACACTTTATAATGATTTATTTTGGTCTAAAATAAAAATAAATGTAGATAAATTGTAGGTTACATAGGTTTCCTAGATGGTATGGGCTTGTATAGTATGAACTAGCTCAGATAGAGTTAGGGATTTGCAGAGTGAGGTTAAAAATGGAAATTGAGAGAGAAATAAAAAATTTTAAGTGAAAAATAAAATCAAAACCATCTTATCTTCCCCTCAATCTCATTGGCAAGCTTAGAAATCCCCTCATGTTTACACTCAGACCATATGGAGGAGACATAATGGAAGACCAATATCCCAACCAAGGGAAGTGCACATAGTCAGATTCAACCCATGGGCATTTGTTTTGGGACTGTTCTCATGATTTGTATTAATATTCCTTAAGAAATTAAGGAATATGTATGTCATCCTTATCTATATAAGCCAAGTTGGATATAATGGTTTTCATGGATTATTGTCATGCCTGATCAAACTAATGATTTATTTTATTTCCTTAGGTATCGAAGGATCCTATAATATAATTTTTTAGTACTTGAATCACATGTGTGAGGTTACAAAACCAAAAAAATTTCAATACTATCATAGTATACAATTTGTAGGTAGGTCTATGCAATGGATAGAGGTTAAATGTCCTCATCAAAAGTCGTTGGCTAGGTTAAAGATTTAATGGAGTGCTTCAAGTTCCCCATGCCTACTTACTTAGGCTATAGGTCTAATAAAATATTTTAATCTCAAAGAATATTCAATAATAATAGCTTATAAATACTTGAGTGCCAGTATATGGTGAGCATTGTGTGTGGCTCAATGACATCTATAGAGCCTTCAAATGAAACTCAAGAACATAGAAGGAGGTGTTAGAATTATGTTAGTCACCATCACAACCCTATGATAAAGTTTTACAACCTCCATGTCATCCTCATAGACCTAAAAATCACCATGCTTCCATCTATAACCACAGTTAGTTTTATCAAAAATTAAGGTTTTTTGCTAAGATTAAGGTTCCTTGGAGATTCCTAGGTTCCATCTTTTGGCTATGTATGCTTCATTTATTCATCCAAAGTGATATATTTGTTTAGGTATATATGTTAGGGTCTTGAATATTAATCTAGTTTTTATTGTAAATGTTCCCACACTGCATTTCATGTTATTTTCACACCTTGCCATTTCATGTTGTTTCTAACTATTTTCACACTATGTTTTAGCCATGTCTTCATGTTTTATCCCACAATCACCCTCTTCCATCCAACCACATTTCATTTATAGTCTAGGCCATGCCAAAGACATTCATATACCCTTATAACCCTCAATAAAAATCAAACCATGGAATTTTAGACCTATATGTGTCACACACCCTATTGATGAAGCTAATCACCACCTACAACCAGTCATTTGGGTCTATTATAACAAAGTCTCCAAGAGCACTATATGGAACACTCATAAATATGAAGACTAGTGTGAGAATTAGAGGGTATAAATTAAAAAGTTATGAGTTAATATTTGAATGTGTTACTATAATTTAATCAATTTTAGACCACTCTTCTCTAATATAAACATGATTCTCAGACCTTATACATAGTGAGCATATATGAGTGTATACCTATAATAGAGTTGATGAATGTAAATAACCATACCTTGATTCTAGTAAAAATTCAAAATTCATATAAGGATGAGTAATTTTAATATTGAAAGAGATTAAAAATTTGAGGTTTATCACATCTAATAAGACAAATAAACATAAACACAGGCCTGAGAACACACATGCCTTCATAAACACATGCTATAAACTTGAGAAAGGGGATGGTATGAAAAGGAATAAATATTATAAAATAATAATTTGTAAATTTTAATAGAATTTAGACACACTTTAGACACCTTATTATCACAATCATCTCAAGGAACAAGGGATAAGAACCATACTCAGGATTCTCATGCTATCCACATAGTCAATAGGCAACCCACTACCACTTTAAGAAAAATAAGTTTTTGAGACCCTTATAAGAATTTACAAACCTTAAAATTTATTAAAAAGGGTCATTGTGACCATTTTAAGGAACTAATATATCCATTTGGTCCATAAAAATAGAGGGTATACCCACTATTTTGTCTCAAACCAAGCCCTATTTGTGAGAGTCAGCTCTTGGGGTTAGATGAGCAAAATCATCCCTTGGAAGGTTTATAGGTATAATAAGTTCCATAAATAATTTTTTAGTAGTTAAAAATTATGTCTAAGGTCCTCATCCACCCTATCAAAGGATTACAATTAAAATTTACATCAAATTCCCTTGAATATAGACCAAACAAACATGCCTTAAGCCTAATCTTAAACCTTGTTGTCATCTTAAGGAATCTCCAAGATCTTATAACAAGTTTGATGGTCAATCAAGGATGTTTAAGGATGTGTCAATCATTTATAATAAGGTTTCAAGTGTGAATAAGTGATTAAAATTTCAAAGTGTCTTCAAAACCCTACTCAATCCACTTACTTTATACATAGTCAACTTGAGACCCAAATTCAAGAGTTCACACAGTTCACATAAATGCTCAAGGCCAAAGATCTTAGGGAAATTTAAGTTTTCCTATGTAATAAAGATCCATTTAGTATTGGGTGGGATTGGGGGACTAACATTTATGAATGATCCTTAATAAAATAACCAATTAGAATTGGTTTGTTAATTACCCAAGTGCCACTTTCCAACGCTCTTATCTTCACACACCCTATACATGGGACTTCAAACTATTCATGTAAGATGAGGATGTTAATTAATTGTATGTTCATGGTCACTATACCTAGTTTAGACATCTATATGTTATGAACCATCATTATGATGGTGGACATATCAAACCATGTATAAACCCCAAAAGTGACTTTATGGTGGATTTTGGCCTAAACCCATTTAGATGAAGTATTTTGACAATGAAATAACATTTAAGGTATCTTCAAGTATTTTTAGCATCATAATGACTCATGGGTTGGCACATTCAAGAGTCAAAATATACAAAATAGGCATATAAGTATTAGTTTGATCTTAAGAGCAAGGATATGGGGAGTGCTTGTGTACACAATTAAGTTTATGAGGGAAATGAGTATTGAAGCATCTAAATGAGTCCTCTAGCAACCATTTTTAGAGACCTCCATAACTGGTTCAACAAGTAGGTAGGCATATAGGTTAAAGTAGATGACTCTCTAGTCTTAAAGTAAGTCAAATTATCCAATCTAGCTAATGATGATACTCCACATGATCTCTAAGTTAATCTTTAGGATGTATATAATGCAAGAGTAGTTCACAACCCTATGGTTTAGGTCAATGTTCAAGGTTGATGAGTACAAACAGACTATTCTAAAACCTTCATTAGGGAAATGCCATAAGAAGGTGAAGAAAAAGGGAAATTGAGTATCCATAATACTTTATACCCTCAAGGTATGGTCCATCATGATGTTGAGACACATGTTATTCACTTTTAATGCTAGGGAGACCCTTATAGTTGATCATATTGTTTGTAGATACCCAAAATCTACTCAAAAGGCATGTGTCTCCCCTAAAGAGCATATTAAAATTCTCACCATAATTTGGATGCCATACATGGGGATATCAACACTTTAGGAAAGGTGAGGAGGTTTATTGGCATGCTTTTGGTATAATTGGTTCATATATTCAAGCCCTTGTCTCTATGAACCATCCGTAAAACCCCCAAGCACTATCAAACCCTCCTTAAACCCTAATAGTGACTTGAATAGAAAGTTTTAGTCAAAAATACATCCAAAAACTCTATAATTACTTGACCAATATTTGGGACATGTTTTTAGATTAGAGGGGCTCATGTCCATGGCACCTAAATATATGGAGGCCATATAAACACCTCCTAAAAGTGCAATTTTATAGGATTTTGAGTATAAAATGTATTACAAGGCCTAGCTAAGAGTTAAAAACTATGGGAGAGGTAATTTAAAGGTTTATTATACTTATCTAATACAAAAATTATGTGTGAAGGTGCATGAAAGTATCTATGTCATCTCATTCTAAAAAACTAGTCTATGGAATTAGTCTGTGAGGTTGAGTCTATTAAGGTCAATGTGATTTCAAGTGGAATATAGTTGATAAAAGGCATAATTTTTGATATAAGGAGTTTATCAAGGAGATTTAAATTCCTCTTACATGTTTTGAAGTCCTAGTTTAGCTACCTTAATCATTCAAATAGCGAGTATACATAAAATGAAGAACTTGTAAATAGGCCTACTTAACTTATAGATGGAAGGATTTAGTGGGTGTAGGATAACTAAAGAGACACCATTTAACCTTTTAACTTAACATTTATGTGATTATATCTTAAATTGAATATCATTGTGAAAAGATGGAGGTAGTTTCAAGGACATGTCAACATGCAGATTGAGAGAGAGGCTACTCAATGCCTCTTGAAGGCCTATCTACACCTGATTTATGTTATGTATGTGAAATTGGATGGAATGTCAGACTATTTTGAGCATTTTAAATACCTAAATGAAGTAAAAAATTTGAGTTATAATCTCTACACCTTCCTTTCAATGATAAAGTGGACTCATTTAAGAAGTGTTAATACATTAGAGGGGTGAATATGCCTATTGTAACTACCATACGCCACTTTGGTCTCATTGATGGACTCTCCCATGCCTATAAGATTCTCTCTTATCTATAAAACATTATAATTAAGTAGGAATTGAGCTATTGTTTTGGCATCCCTCAGTTGGGTGAATCAAAGCTCTTCCAAAATTACCTTGTACTCTTTGAGTCAATAAAAGAATACTTGTGGATTTATGTATTTTATGTTATTAAAATTATGAGATATGATTTCCAAAATTTATTATTTTTATTTTCATATGTAGGTCCTTTCATCAACCTAACTTTAGGTTATTAGTCTATGCAAGTTGTATGAAGTGTTGACAAGTAGAGATGTTCTTGAAGTGTCATGAATTAATAGTCTTGTGCAGATCTAGGTCCTTATCCTTCAAGTTGAATAACTCTCACTTAACCTTCATATGAAACATTCATGCATAGAACATTATCAAGAGGATTTATCAATTTTAATATTCATCAAGTTCATTAATGTGTTTAAAGGATAGACTAAGAGTGGATCTTCAATCATTAGTGCATCACCACTTTAGTGTAGGTTATTTTACCAATTTTCATCTCTTTTCCATTTTAATTACAAAAATATTAGGTCTTATAGATAGTATTTAAGTGATAAATTAGGGGATATAGTCCCATTAAAACTATAGGTTTGACTTACACCTTAGGTAGCCCATAACCTATAAGTCAATCCAATGTTAGTCTAGGTTTTAGGTGTATGTGAACAATATTCCCCAAGAAGGTAGAACCTAGGTAACTAAAACTACCATGATGGGGCATAGCCATGGTGAAAAGTGAATTAGTCTCTAGGATTCTTCACAATCAAGTATTATTTATCACATTATTACCAATAAGTACAATTTCAAATAATCTAGCATTCAATGCACAAACACTTGCTGTATTTTCTCTAACTAATAAACTAATGACAAGTCTAAAATACATTGTGTTAGCCCTCTTTTTAGTGATATATTTGTTCATTGAAAAATATATATCATGAAATACCCATGAGATTAGGTATTCCCAAGGAGTAACATGGAAATAATAATGGACTTTCATCATCTATTTTAGGACTAATTTAGGATTAGATGAGGGTATGACTATGGGTATTTTACTTTACTATGGATTTTGCATGAAATAGTCTCCAAGAGATGTGGTACCACTACTATAAGCTTAATATGGGATTATTGGATACAAGTTTAATTGTTCATAGTTGTTATTAAAGCTCACATATTATAATCTTTTATTTTCTAAACATAATGGGAAAGGGTAATTCAACCTTTAAAAATAAACACAAAAGAGAGGATAGAGTAAGTTAGGAAAAAAGCCTCTATATTTATAATGAAATTAATGTATCAACCATCAAACCAAGTGCCCTTTCCACAATTATACCAATATGGACTAAGTTCCACCAAAATTTCTACCTCAAAGACCACACAATGAGAAGAGTCTATGGAAATAGGGAAGCAAGCCTCAACTATGAACCCTCACTAATTATCGATACTATAAGTTTATATCAGATCATATATAAGCATCCAAATTCTCTTTCAAACCAGCACACAAATCAACATTATTGTGAAATGGAAATGAGAGAGTTTACAAAGGGAATATAATAGACAAGAATACTCTAACCATAGTATACATTTAATAGTAAGGTATTATTTTGATTAGTCGATCATTAATAATCATTCAAAATGGAGATGAAAGATAATTGAAACACAAAAAAAGAATTTTTGTATAAAATTGAAATTCCATTCATTAAAAAAAAAGTGTTGTTACATTAATATCAATCATGGCCAAATTTTACAGTACAAAGGGATGAAGGAGGAAGTAGGTAAAATCAAGGCTTAAATATGACATCATTTTCAATCAAAATTTAGTCGACTCTTCAATTACAATGTATCTATGCCTTTTATAGATGATGATGGGATTCACCATAAAATAGTGTAATATTCCCATCTTAGGACATAGTATCTCTTCATGGTAGTTAAAATTGTAATTCAAAAAATAAAATAAACCCACCCAAGCCATCAAAATTATATATGGGGAGATCACTCGATTGATACATGGTGGTGGATATGAGGATCTAGATCTTAACTGCTTTAACCTTACATTATTGGCTTCTAGTACATATGACACAAGGTCAAATTATCAGTCTAGAATATAAGGGTTCATTGTGGGTCCCCTAAATATCACTTTGGTTTAGATCATCAGTTTGTCATACACCTAGAAGGGAGCTTCCATAGACACCTAGACCTCAAAGACATGGCTAACACTTGTCATGGACTATGTTAAAAGTAAAATAACCACCTAGGACCATTCCCTATTTTCCTTAGTGACCTTATCCTTCATGACTTTGTTAATGTGACCCAAGTGGACTCCAAATTTTCCCTTGTCTAGCAGGGTGACATTTGAGTGGAACAACACAAAGATATTGAGTTCCTTGAAGTATGCCAATATTTTTTTTGTCCTCTTCCAATGATTATATTACATTTCAAAACATATAAATCTAGTCCTCCATATTTTTTTTCATGTTCTTAAAATAAACTTAATACAAACCCAAGTCTGAGGTGGGCCTTAATTTTAATTCCAAGAACATACCTTTGTTGATTATCACCAACAACTTCCTACATTTTCCATCAATATTCAAGATATTCTCCATATAATATTAAGTTTGTTAGATGAGCACATTAGTATCCACCATAGTATCCACCACCTTTCCCATAACTAAGAAGATTAGTAATAGAGAGTATTTGACCTTCCCAATTAACTTGGTCGGGAAGGATCTCTTTACCTAGGTTTATAGGTTCAAATTTGACTTTGCATATCTTTGAGGAGATTCTCTGACATGTCATAGGATGCCTTATGATTGAAAAGTGGGTCCTCAACTAACTTTTCATCCAAAATAAAATTCCTCACTTGGTTAGGTATAATAAATACTATTGGGTCTACCAGACCACTAGGTTTTGTAGACACCTAAAACTAGCCACCAATGACCTTCAACCAAACTTTAGACTGATTCCCATGAACCATTGCAATTTAAGCCTAAGAATTATTGAACATACCAATTTTTCTTATGAATAATTCATCAAATATTATAATAACATTGATACATCCCTAATTAGGGTATCTTATTGTATGTAATAATAACTTCTCATGGATTCATCTCTAATCATCATGTGGCATCACAATAGTCAATTTTGCCTATGAACCTATTAAGTAGGGCACATGAATAAATATTAAGTATTAAAAAAACTAAATGGATAATAATAATTAATTAATAATATAAACCAAATTTAATTCCTAAATTAATTATCCATGTGTAATTAATGAATAAATAAATAAATAAATAAATTCAAAAATATGAAATATCCTAACTTTTCATGGTTACCTTTTTCAAGTTGTCAATCATTTGGAAAATATCTCAAAATATCTCTTTTTTCGAGACCCATGCCTATTCATTTAAAATTATGAGTAATTTCCACCTTTTAACTCTAATAGGCTTATGGTGACTCACTTTAGGTTAGGTTTGAACCCATTTCATGTTTACACTACACTTTAACTCACCTTAAATTGGGGTTAGTTCTTAAGCTTATAAATACAATTCATTGCTTATTGAAAAGAGGGATTGAAAATTATTAAGTTATAATGTATTTTTTTTAGCATGATTTATATTCATAATGTTATAATTAAAAAATATTGAGCCAAGCCACATCAAACAAGCGTAATCCATATCAAGCCAACAATGGTGATAAGGAGAGAATGACCAAAGAAAACTCCATTTCCAAAGTCTCTTTAAGAACAAAATAAATAAGCCACATAATGAATCATTTAGAGATTTCAAGGAATGAATGTGATTGTTTTTATTTTTCCTTTTAATTATAATTTTTATTTGTTTTTGTTCATTAAGCTCCCCCTATTATCTAGGCTAGATATGTTACCATGCTAGTGTGTTCATTTCATTATTTTATGGACTAACACAAGACTAACTTACTCTCTTTATCAAATTCATTGTTCACAAATGGAATTCTTAGTGGGACCCTAAAATCGTTTCACATACCAAGGAGACTAATATTCAATTCCAAATTTTTCAAATGAATGCTTGAATAACTTAAAAATTAGAGTTTTAGTTTTGTTTTAGTCTTATTCTATTTTTGTGTTCACTCAAGTTTACATAAAGATAGACATAAATTTAGAATAATCGACATCAATTTTACCTAATCATCATTAGTTCTAGATAACCATCATAGGTTAGGTTTTAGGATTAGACATGGTTTGAAAACTAGGATTTTGAATCTCCTTAACGTTCCTACTTGTTATTTCTTAGTTTCATTGACTTGTATTCTTTGTTTGGTCATCTTATTTTAGGTTTTATGGAGATTTTGTAATATCTTGAGCTAAATAACATTTTTTGGAACTATTTTGTTTTGAATTTGTGTTCATAAGTAGCCAATATTGATCTTTATCAAGTGGTATTGGTTTATTTATAACTAGCATCAGTTCTTTGGTAACTGGTATTGATCACAAGTAACTAATGTTGGTCTCTATGTAAAAAATATAGAGAAACCTGAGAGCTATTTTTTTTTTTTAAAATTACTCATCCATAATTGTGTTTTAAATTAGAAGGAAAATCTCTAACATTTATAGGACCAAGATGGGAAAATGACTTAAACTTACAAATACTAACTTTTGAACACTTCATTTTGTTGCCTAAAAAGAATGGTTAAGTCTTGAACATTTAGTGTTAAGTGATTAAAATTAACCTAGATGTTTGTGTTAAATTGTTTTGTGAAAATTTCTTAAGTGTTTTTCAATTAAGCCTAAGGGACAAAAAATTCATCAAACATTTCATTTGGTGCATAAAATTAACATTTGCTTATATTTCAAATTCTTAAAAGTTTTTGTTTTATTACTTGTTTATTTGTTTATGAAAAATAAAAAGTGTGTGTATTCTCTCCCCCATCCCCTTTAGGGAACTTGGGTGACCAAAACTGCCTTTTCCTTTCAATTTTTGTCTTTGTACAAGGCATGAAAATAATGTTGTCTAAGTTATCCCCAAAAACCTATATGTTTTGGGTGATCTAAAATCAACATCTAAGGTCTTTTGACTTAGTTTTATTTTTATACAAAATAGATTGTGAAGGGGAGTTCATAGCTTCTTCATGAGTTCTTTAGGGAATATTTGACCTAGGGTTTCATCTCCAAACATTGTTTCAACCCCACCTGATTTTAGGGTATATAATTTGAGGTACACATATTATGAGAGCCAAGGGGTTGAGTGGCTAACATCTCCTTTAATAATGAAAACTTGAGTCAGATCTGGTTAACTAGGGGATTCCACTAAGTAGTACATAGACGGAATCATAATGCAAAGGAATAAACCCTTTCATATTAAGTTAACCATTATAAACTCAATTGATGTTAGACATCTCTAGTGTTAGTCACACTTGGGACCATCTAGACAGTCAAAATTTTCAAGTTTTAGACAAACCTCACTTGTCATAGACACATTATTAATGTAGGGAAAGAAGCCCAAAGTTACATATCATCATAAAATATCTTAGGAGAGGGGGGTGTAAAAACCCTACTACTTCATGCACTTTTATTTTTGGATTAACACTTAAAATCCTCCCAAGAGTATGTATATAGACATATTTTAGCAATATGATGTAACCTTGTCAGTTATTAGATCTAGGACATTATACATTGTTGTATTTGGTATTTTTTGTTTTACTTTCTTGGTCTTTCAGTCTAAAACCATTTATTTATTTGGCCATTTCAAAACAAGTTTTATGTCCACACTGCTCCATTTTTTGAGAAGGCATTATGTTGTCTATTTGACACCTTACTTTTAATCATAGCCTTTTTAATGAATATATATATATATATATGTGTGTGTGTGTGAGAGAGTGAGTGACTCTATTAGAAAGGGTAATGTTACGTTACCCAAATCCATTTCTTGAAATAAACCATTGATCATATATTTAGAGAAATATAATGTTATTATGCTACTTGATTCATTTCATATACATGTTGGCCTTATTCTAAATGCCATTTTTCAATACCAAATCCACATATACCATTTGGATCTTTGTCTATTTCTTTTATCCCATTCACCTTTGTATAACTTATTACTTTATCAAATAAGCCTAGTTATCTAAATTTAGTTTCAATTAATATTGAGAAATTCAAATCCAAATATTGATTGATTTATATTTATGCTTTGTGTAATTTTAGGCTTAAACACATATCTGTCTCTTTGAGTTTGTGTAACTTATGTTTTTTTTTAGACTATAGGAATCGATACTGTCAAGTCAACCAATCAAGACAACATGGTCCCCTATAACCTATAGTACACTAGGTAAACTTTTTAATCTGACCGGTGACTCTAGCAGGACATGTCCTTTGATACCATGAGGTGGGGGGAGACTAGAACCCATGACCAGCAGAGCCGCAACAGAAGTACTGAACCAACCAATTTAGGCCCCCCACCCTATAACTTATGTTAATTCATTACACAATTTGAAAACTATTTGTTTGTGCCTTTATTTGAGGTAAATAACCTATCTTCCTCATTCCTTTTGTTTTTTGCATTATGAAAATTGGCCAAGTCCATGTTTGATTCTATATGCCTAGTATATATCAAAGTGTTTCAAATTTGTTAGATTAAATCATACCCCTTCGTTTAAAGTCTAGATTTTGTGCTTGTTTTTCCAAAAGTCCTAGAATATTCCTATTTTGAGCTAAGATTTTTATGCTACATTTGTCCAAAAGACTTATTAACTTTTTATTTTCCTATATTAGACTTGTTTGGAACACTTTCAACTTAGATTTTGGCATTATAATTTTAGTTCATCCACTTAAACTTTCATTTGAGACATTTGACATTAGACATTTAATGTTAGATAATTTTAGACAAAGTTTTACCATAGACCATTTTGGAGTTACATATCCACCTTTCAACTAAGTTAGACCATGTCTGAACCATTTTCCCTTTAAACATAATTTTTAAGAGTTTATATAACTCTAGGAATTTTGTATATATTTCATCATTGATGTGGATATGTCTCATTACACTTAAGGTGGAACCATGTAAAATCTAAGTTATGATAATTTTTTTTCAAAAATTGACTTTGTTCAAGAACCCTATAGTGAATAAGTGGTTTATGATATGGATCCTTATCCTTGTCACAACCCTCAATCTAGGGAATAAAGGTAAGATACTCAAGAATAGTGTTTGGTGGTACCTTCTTTAGGATAGTTGATTTATGATTCTCACCTTTTCATGACCATCTAATCCCCCAAATATACCATTAACCCTCCTTTAGATTGCATAAGCCACCAAGCTTCATAGGGTCTAAGTATTACCATTCTCAGAACTCATATTTTCACTTATTCAAGAAATCAAGCTCCATAATGCCCTACCATTTCTATACTATAACCTCATCCTTTGGATTGTGCAAGCCACCCAACTTCACAATGCCATACCATTTCTAGCCTAAGACCTTATCCATTTAATTGTATGAAAAACTAATCTTCATAATGCCCTACCATTACCTTTTCTAGCCATTCTAAGTATGGTAACTCAATATCCCAACCAAGTTATCCAATCACAACTTGCCGAGTCATAGTTACTATCATTAGCCATAAACCAACCTTTGTTAAGACTATCATTATCTAACCTCTGGTCATTCTTCATCCATTTCTAATTGTTACCTGCTTTATAAAACCCATACCAATCATCCATCCTAAACTGATCCAATCGATACCTCTCTAGCCGATCCAATCACTCAAATATCAAGATATGTTCAAAACTGGTATTTTACAACTACTTATAAACCAAGTCCAAGAGGACCAACCAAGCCATAATGTTTTTGTTAAACCAACCATTTTTGATGAGTCAACATATGATGAATTGCCTTTTAATCCTATTCCTTTTGTTGATAAGTCTCACTCTGACAAGCTAATCTCTATTGAGTCACTTCTTAATGATTATAACCACCTTTTAGAAAATTATTATCTCGACCATATGCCTATTTGTCAAGAACCTCCCTTTGACAAGCTAATATTTATGAATTTGTCTTTTGACCTTTTTCCCCTCATCGAGGAGTCTCACTTTGACAAACTAGTATCTATGGATCCTATTATGCCATCACAAGACATTACTTGTCCAATACTAAGCATTCAATAAAACATCTTTATTGCAGCATCCACACTAGATGAATAATCAACATTGAAGTCAAGTTTTATTTTTTAACCAACATTAGATTTAGCATAAAAAATAGAATCAACATCAGTCTCAACATTGGATTCAAAGTCCCTTGAGTTAGAATCAATTTTAGAATCAAAATACATTTATGGTTGTTACAACATTGGTTATGCATGCCTCACAAATTAATTTGAGTACAGTTGTGATCCTTCCAAGGTTTTTGAGTAT
The DNA here is from genome assembly GCA_037957365.1 of Torreya grandis. Classification (NCBI taxonomy): domain Eukaryota; kingdom Viridiplantae; phylum Streptophyta; class Pinopsida; order Cupressales; family Taxaceae; genus Torreya; species Torreya grandis. The sequence goes on along the minus strand of JARHVA010008570.1, from coordinate 322,297 downwards.
GATTACTTTAGTTTCAACATAAGTTATCCTAGAATCTTATAAAAGTATTGTGCTACCTCCCTCAATTCCATTATCATTTCACATGCCATTAACACCAACCAACATATCCATTATATTAACCTTTCACCTCCCACAAGTATCAATTAGGACTAATAGAATAAAACCTTTTTGAACTACATACATGATGACATATCAATTGAAAAATAATAGGGGAACCAAGACCACATCCATATAGATGAAGAATAATTTCTTAGTGAAATTTTTTTGAATGTGCTAGGGGACCATCAAATTCAAATGTCAAAGTTTCTTAGTGAAACCTTCCCAGAAGTGCTAGGGGAAAATCAAGACAACTTCATTGGTGAAAACATCTTCAAGATATCAATTGATGAGCACAATAGTCCTTCATTTATTTTTTAAGACATTATCAAATATGACATAAATATATCTTCCACTCTACAACATAATCAGATGGTATCTACTCTTAGGACCAAATAATAGGAGAATTTGGTGTTCCTATCAAGAGCATATTCAAAAGTCTTTTGCCCCACCATATCTAAATTTATGTTGAATTTAAAATCAACAACATTTTCTCTTCTTATAAATCTCAATCTTCATTTATTTCTTGACCATTATGCATTCCTTTATCATCCACCTTTACATTGCAAAATCAAACCTATCATCCGTTGTTTATCTATATTTACCATTTATGGCTGCACTTTCCTTTATAGAGGCTAAAAATATTCTTTGTCTTGATGTTTGAATGAAACACAATAAAAAATTAATGAATAACATAATAAAATATTTGGAGTCTAAATCTATAGCACATTCTTAAAAAATCAACTATTTAGAAGAGGTGTGGGATAATAATTTACATTATTGATTATTCTAGTTGTATCATTTTCTAATTAGGACATACATCTCCACATCATTAGGAACAACATAAAAATTTCCCTAGATAAAATCATAAAACTAAAAACCATACCTTGTGAAAAGCATTTACCATGCCTTTTAATTTTCCATTTACCTTACCTCTTTAATTTTCTATTCATTTTTCATTATTCCATACCCTACCACTTTCCCTTGCTTTACCACTTTGGGGAAACCCTCTTACCATTTTACCCAATATTCATACCATCATCATCCTAAATGATGTCATACCCTATGTTGTTCTACCATGCCATATCTATTAGACCAAAGCTTGTTTTTATCCATCTTACCCAAGCCTATTTTAATCTTGGTTCCTTTGGTTCTTCGTACACCTTCTGTAAGGGGATATCAATCCTTTTTTAGTAGTTTTAGAGTTTTGTGTTTTTATGACAATCTATGAAATTAGTGTGACAATGGATCTAGAAACTTATGTTTCATTCATGTTTGACTAGTGTTATTGATTATAACTATTTATGGGCATATCAATAGTCCACCTTGTGTTACTAAATATAACCAACTATGGGTAAATTAGTAGCATAGACCTATGCCATTATTTCCTAATTATAAATGTCTATAGAAAAATTAGGAATAAAACCCTTTATCATGTATTTCCATATCACCTTACCATTAGTACTATCATTTGGCCTTAATTTGAGAACTTGTTAATAGGTTGGATCTCACCACCTTTTTTGTTTTCTAAACTACTATGACCTGAGGTCCTAATGGGACTATGTAGGTTGTGGTCACTTCACATTGAGGTCAGCTCATTCCCTTTTTTCCATACACTCTTACTATTTTGTGAACAACCTAAGCCAATGCTCTCTCCATTTTGAGAATGGTATCTTTCCAATATCTAATGAGTTAAGATGCCTCAAAAATTATAAAAGCATTATGAAAATTCAAACTCCAAATAAAATTATCCTATCTAATCCTAGTTAGTCATCCTTGATGGGAAAATCCATAATTAGGATGTTTTTTTACTTTTACATTCATTCTTTCTATGTTTGTTTGTTTAGTTATTTATTTGTTTTCTTGCCTGTTTGTTTGCTTTTAGTAATGTGCCTCAACTCAATCTATATGTGTTCATTGGGTTATTCCTTGTACATTATTCTTGAGTCTATCCATATTCATACATCAATATTGTCATAGTGGATTTTATCATTAGTTCATTGTTTTCAATTATTCATTAGATTAGGAGTCAGTCCTTATGAATATTTTAGCTAAGTTATCATGGTGTTATATCATGATGCCTATCATTCTATGCTACAACAAAATTTATCTCTAAGAGTTTGCATGGATATTTAATAATGATATATCTCTTTGGCACTAAAAATTTTCTTGATCTACTATAAATCATATCCTACATAAATTAATTAAAATAATGAAATAGTTTTAACCCTTGCCAGTTCAAATGAGCATCTCCCTACTAGCAAGTTGCCTAAGTTCATATTTATCCTCTATACCAAATTTTCCATCATATTTCATATTATATTTTCCAAAATTAGGATACTAATAATTATAAACACCTCTAGGTAAATCATTTTATACCATCCCACTTGCATAACCAATGATTATAACCACCCTTGGGGAAATATTGTGTTTTCATCCATTTGAAGGTTGAAGATTATAACTGCCTTTAGGCAAATCATTATCTTTTTTCTACCTAACTAGGGTATATTTTCCCTGTGATAATACTTATAACTACCTTTTGGAAAACCATTATCTATATTCCACCCAATTGAGGAATTTTATATCTTGTTAATGATTATAACTACCTTTGTTAAAATCAATACCTTTTTTATCCCACTTATGTTGATGGTTATAACCATCTATGGGCAAATCATCTTGTTTGTTTTCTCAATTGGGGAAGCTCCATCTACCACTAATTATAACTGCCTATGGGAATATCAATCTTTTCTAGCCCATTTCATCTTTTTGGTCCACTTATTTACTCTTTTCAATGGATGGATTGTCGTCCCCTTTGCCAACCACTCCCTCAAGAGGGTACTTATAGTTCATCCATTACCATTGAAGTTGTAAGCATACATGAAATTTTCATTCTTTGAGAATATATTACTATGATTACAACTTATAATGTCTTCCCAAATAGGGAAAAATTGTAAACACTTAAAATTGGCCACCAATGGCCTTTGACTGGACTTCAGACTAATTCCTACCAACAATTGAAAATTAAGCCTAGGAATCATTGAACGTCTAAAATTTTCTTGTGTATCATTAATAAAAGATCATAATTATGTTGAAACATCCCTAATTGGGTTATATTATTTTATTCAATAATAAACTCTCATAGATTGATCCCTAATCATTCTATGACATCACAACAGTCAATTTAGCCTATGGACCTATTAAGTGGGGCACATGAATAAATATTAAATATTGAAAGAAATAAATGGCTAATCATAATTAATTAATAATATAAACCAAATTAAAAGTCTACTTTGATTACTCATGTGTAATTAATTAATTAATAAATAAGGAAATTCAAAAATATGAAATATCCCAGCTTTTCATGATTACCTTTTGCAAGTTGTCAATCGTTTGAAAAATATCTCAAAATATCTCTTTTGGAAACCCATGCCTTTTCATTGAAAATCATGAGTAATTAAAACCTTTTAACTTTGCTATTATTTTGACTAAATTAGGTTAGTTTTGAAACCATTCCACATTTAAACTACACTTTAACTCACCTTGAGTTGGGGTTAGTTCATAAGCCTATAAATACAAGCCATTGCCTATTGAAAAGAGGGACTAGAAATTACAAAGTTATAAATCATGTTTTTTAGCTTGATTTATACTCATAGTTTTATAATGCGAAAATATTGATCCAAGACACATCAAGTAATCATAAGAAATATCATGCCAAAAATGGTGACAAGGAGAGAGGGAACAAAGGAAACTCCAATACTAAAGACTCTTTGAGGATAAACCGATCAAGACACACAATGAATCATTTGGACATTTCAAGGAAGGTAAGATATTTTTTTAATTTTTCATTTTATTTATGATTTTCATTTAGTTTTGATCATTAAGCTCTACCTATGATCTAGGATAGAGATGTTAGCATGTTAGTGTGTTCAGTTCATTATTTTATGGATTAATACAAGGTTAACCTCCTCTCTTTGTCAAATTTCTTGATCACAAATGGCATGCTTAATGGAACCCTAAAAGCATCACACATACCAAGGAGACAAATATGCAACTCTAAAATTTTCAAATGAATGTTTGAATAGCTTAAAATTTTGAGTTTTAGCTTTGTTTTTTCTGTATTCTATTTTTTTTATTCACTTAGATTTACACAAAGATGGACATCAATTTAGCATAATCATCATCAATTTTACCTAATCGGCATCGGTTCTAGCTAACCATCATAGGTTAGGGTGTAGGCTTGGACATGACTTAAAACAAAGATTTTTAATCTCCTTAACATTCCTAGTTGTTATTTCTTAGTTTCATTGACTTATATTTTCCCTATTTGATCATCTTGTTTTAGGTTTTATAGTTTTTTTTAATATTTTGATCTAACTATTGTTTTTGAGAGCTATTTTATTTTTCCTTTAGTTTCATAGGTAGATAATATTTTTCTTTATCAAGCAAAATTAATTCATGTATAATTGGAATCATTTTTCTAGTAATTGGCATTGATCATAAGTGACTGATGTGAGTCTCTATGTAATAAATATAGAGAAATATGAGAGATATATTTTAAAAACATGTTTGCTCATCCATAATTTTGATTTAAATCAAAAGGAAACTCTCTGAAATTTGTAGAACCAAGTTGGGAAAAGGACATAAATTCACAAATATTAAATTTTGAACACTTCATTTTGGTGCCTGAAAAGAATGGATAAGTATTGAACATTTGGTTTTAAGTGATTAAAATGAACCTATATGTTTTTGTTAAGTTGTTTTATGAAAAATTCTTTAAATTTTTTCACTTAATCCAAAGGGCCAAAAAACTCATCAAAATTTCATTTGGTGCCTAAAATTAACACTTTTTTAGATTTCAAATTCTTAAAACTATTTATTTTAATACTTGTTTGTTTATTTGTGTAAAATGAAGAATGTGTGTATTGGATCACCCCATCCCATTTAAGGAACTTAGGTGATGAAAATAATATTTTCCTTGTAATTTATTCCTTTATCTAAGGCATGAAAAGACTTTTGTCTAAGCTCTCCCTAGAAACTTGTATGTTTTGGGTGATCTAAAAGCAACCTCTAAAATTTTTTCACTTAGTTTTATTTTTATGCAAATTGGCTTGAGAAGGGGAGTTCATAGCTTATTCATGAGTTATTTAGGGAATATTTGACATAAGGTTTCATAAACCAACATTTTTTCAACCCCACTCCATGGCAAGGTATATAAATAAGGGTACACATACTATGTGAACCAAGGGGTTGAGTGCCTAACCTCTCCTTTCATAATGAAAACCTGAGTTAGGTCTGGTTAACTAGGGGATTCAAATAAGTAGTAACTTGATGGAATATTTATGCAAAGGAATATACCCTTGAATATTAAGTTAATCAATATGCACTCAATTGATGTGAGGTATTTCTAGTATTAATCACACTTAGGACCATCTAGATGGTCAATAAGTTTAAGTTTAAGACAAACCCCATTTGCCACGAACGTATTGTTGATGTATGGAAAGTAGCCTAAAGGTCCATGTAACCATAAAATATCTTAAGAGAAGGGTGGGTACATAAACCCTACTACTTAATGCACTTTAATTTTTGGATTAACACTTAAAATCCTGCCAAAATCATGTATATATATGGATTTAAATAATATGATGCAACCTTATTAGTTATAGGATCTAAGATGTTATACTTAGTTGTATTTGGTCTTTTTACTTTTACTTATCTGGTATTTGAGTATAAAATTATTTATTTGTTTGTGTCATGTCAATATGAGTTTTATTTCTACACGAATCCATTGTTTGAGAAGGAATTATGATGTTTGTTTGACACCTTTCTTTTTACCTTAGTCTTTTGGAAAAATATATATGTGTGTGTCACTTGATTGGAAAGGGTAATGTTATTCTACCCAAATCCATTTCATGTTTTATGCCTTGGAGTCTTGAAACAAACCATTGATCATATCTTTATATCATGATATTATCATTATGCTACTCGATTCATTTCATAGACTTATTTGTCTTATGCCAAATGCCATTTTTTGATACCAAATCCATGTATTCTATTTGGACCTTTGTCTAGTGTCATTATGCCATTCATCTTTATCTAGATTAGTTTTTTATCAAAGAAGGTGAGTTTTCTAAATTGAATTTTCAATTAACCTTGACAAGTTCAATTCTAAAAATTGATTGATTTATGTTTATACCTTGTGTAATTTGGGATTAAACACATATATTTATCTTTTGGGTTGTGTAACTTAGGTTAATTCATTACCCAATTTGAAAACTATTTGTTTGTGCCTTTATTTAGGAGAAATAGCCTATCTTTCTCATGCCTTTTGTTTCATTCCTTATAACAATTGGCCAAGTCCATATTTTGTTATGTAGGCCTCGTTTATGTCAAAGTGTTTAAGATCTATTAGATTAAATCATACCCCTTTGTTTAAAGTCTATTTTGTGATTGTTTTTCCAAAAGTCTTAACATATTTTTAATTTGAGCCTATATTTTGATGTTGCATTTGGCCAAAATATCTTGCAACTTTTTATTTCCCTAGATTAGACTTGTTTGGAACACTTTGAACCTAAATTTTGGCATTCTAATTTTAGTTCATCTACTTGACCTTTTTTGTGAGATATTTAATGTTAGACATTTAACATTATATTATTTTAGGCCACGTTTTAGCATAGACCATTTTGGAGATACAACTCCACCTTTGGACCAAGTTAGACCATGTCTAAACCATTTGTCATTTAGACATCATTTTTAAGAGTTTGTATAAATATAAGCCTTTTGTGGATGTTTCATCATTAATGTGGATATTTCTCATTAAACTTATGGTGAAACCATGTACAATCCAAGTTACGAGAGAATTTATGCAAAAATTTACTTTTTTCATGACCACTATGGTGAATAAGTGGTTTGTGAAATACATCCTTATCCTCCTTACAAACCTCAATCTAGGGAATAAAGCCAAGATTGTCAAGCACAATGTTAGGTGGTACCTTCTTCAAGCTGGTTAACATATGATTATTTCCCTTTGTTGACCATCCAATCCCCCACCTATGATATTAACCCTTTTTTAGATTTCAAAATCCACCAAGTTCAATGCTATTCAAAGATTACCATTCCTAAACCTCGTCTTTGGCTTGTGAAAGCAATCAAGCTCCATAATGTACTATCATTTCTATAGTTAGACCTCATCCTTTGGATTATGTGAGCTACCTAGATTCACAACACCATTCCATTTCTATCTTAGGACCTCATCCTTTGTCTTATACAATAAACCAAGATTCATAATTCCCTACCATAACCATTCCCAACCATTGCAAGTATGGTAACTCATTATCCCAACCGAGTTATCTAATCACAACTCAATGAGTCATAGTTACTATCATTAGACATAAACTATCATTTTTTAATCCTATCATTATCCAACTAGTAATAATTCTTCGTATATTTCCATTTGTTCCCTAATTTATAAAATCCCTACCAATCATGCATCCTAAACTGAGCCAATCAATACCTCTCCAATCGATCCAATCATTCAAGGATCAAGATATGTTCAAAAATGGTATTTTATAACTACTAATAAACCAAGGCCAAGAGAATTCACTAAGACATAATGTTTTTTTTTGAACCAACCATTTGTGATGAGTCAACCTATGATGAATCACCTTTTGATCTTATACCTTTTATTGATAAGTCTCACTTTGACAAGCCAACTTCTACTAAGTCACTTCTTCATGATTATAACCACCTTTGGGAAAATAATTATCTCAAATATATACCTATTTTTCAAGAGTCTCCCTTCAATAAGTAATTCTTTTTGGAGTTGTCTCTTGACCATTATCCCCTCATGGAGGAGTCTCACTTTGACAAACTAATATCTATGGAGCACATTATGCCATCATAGGTCGTTACTTATCCAATACCAAGCATTCAGAAAAAAATCTTTGTAGCATCATCCAAACCATATGAAGAATCAACATTGAAGTTAGGTTTTATTTTTAATCCAACAATAAATTTAGCATCATAAGTAGAATCAACGTTAGTCTCAGCATTGGATGTCGAGTCCCTTGAGTCAAAATCAATTTCAAAATCAAAATATATTTGTGATTGTTACAACATTGGTTTTATGTCTCAAAGATCAATTTGAATAAATTTGTAATCCTTATATGGTTTTTTAGGATGATTAGTTTAGTTTCAACATAAATTATCATAGTATCTTTTATGAGGATTGTGTTGATTCCCTCCATTCCATTACCATTTCACATGTCATTAACACCAACTAGCATAGCCATTATATTGACCTTTAACATCCCACAAGTATCTATTAGGACTAAAAGAATCACACCTTATTGAACTACATCCATGGAAACATATCAGTTGAAGAATATTAGGGATACCAAGACCACATTCATGAAGAATAAGAACAATTTCTTAGTGAAACCTTTTCAAAGGTGCTAGGGGAAAATCAAAGTTTAAGCTCAACATCTTTAGTGAAATCTTTTTAGAGGCACTAGAAGAAAATCAAAGTCAAATTCCAAAATTTATTAGTGAAACCTTCTCATAGGTGCTAAGGGACAATCAAGATAACTTCATTGGTGAAAACTTCTTTGAGGTGCCAATAGATGAGCACAATAGTCCTTCACTACTTGTTGAAGACATTATCAAATATGACATCAATAAAAATTCCACTCTATAGCATAACCAGATAGTAGCTACTCTCAATCCCAAATAATAGAAAAATTTTGCGGTCCTATCAAGATAATATTTAAAAGTCGTTGGCCTTGCCACATCTAAAGTTATGTCAAATCTAGAATAAAAAACATTGTGTGCCTAAAAATATTGATCTTCTTTTATTTCACAACCATTATACATTTCATCATCATCCACCTAAATATTACCAAATCAAACCTATCATCTATTGTTTATCTATATTTACCATCCCTGGTTGTACTTTCCTTTATAGAGACTACAAAGATACCTTGTCTTGATTTTTAAAAGAAACATAATTGAAGACTAATGAAGAACATAAAAACATTTTTGGAATCAAAATATGTAGCACATTCTTGATAGAGAAACTATTCAAAAGAGGTATGGGCTATCAATTTACATGATTTATTATTTTTGTTATATGATTTTTTAATTGGGACATGCATCTCCATATCAGTAGGAATAATAGAAATATTTTTATTCCCAAAATCATAAAACCAAAAACCATACCTTGATAAAAGAATTTACCATGTATTTTACTTTTCCATTTACCTTTACTCTTTCATTTTCCATTCATTTTTCCATTATTCCATACCTTTCCATTTAACCTTACCTCACCATTTGGGATAAATCCTCTTACCATTTTAACCAATATTCATACCATCATCATCCTAAACAATGTTATACCCTATGATGTTATACCATGCCATATCTATTATACCAAATCCTATTTTTAGCCATTTCACCCATTCCTATTTTGATCTTGGTTCCTTTGGTTCTTCTCATACCTTCTAAGAAGGGATCTTGATCCTATTTTAGTAGTTTTAGAGCTCCATGTTTCAATGATAGTCTATGAAATTAGTGTGCTAGTGGATCTAGAAAGTTATCTTTCATTCACATTTGACTAAAGTTATTGATTATGACCACCTATGGGAAAATTAGTAGTTCACCTTGTGTTACTAATTATAACCACCTATTGTCAACTTAATAGCATAGACCTATGCCATTGTTTTGTAATTATAACCTCCTATGGAAAAATTAGGAAAAACACCTTTTACAATGTATTGCCACATCGCCTTACCATTACTATTATCATTTGCCTTGTAATTTGACCTTAATTCAAGAACTTTTTTTACCAACCTAGATCTCATCTCCTTTTGTGTTGGCCAAACTAATATGACTTGAGGTCCTAATGGGACTATGTAGGTCATGCTCAGTTCACATTGAGGTCATCTCAATCCCTCTTTTCCATAATCTCTTTCTATTTTATGAGAAACCTAAGCCAATGCTCTCACCATTTGGTGAATGGTATCTTTTCAATTTCTAACAAGTTAATATGCCTCAAAAATTATAAAAACATTTTAAAATTTCAAACTCTAAAAACATTTGTCCTATCCAAGCCTAGTTAGTCATCTTTTATCTTCCCTATTGGGGTAAAACCATTGTTAAGATGTTTTATTTTACTTTTACTTTCATTATTTCTATGTGTTTATTTGCTTAGTTATTTGTTTATTTGCTTGCTTACTTGTTTGTTTTCAGTAATGTGCCTTGACTCAGTCTATATGTGTTTATTGGGTGATTCCTTGTGCATTATTCTTGTGTTTATCCATATTCACAAATCAACATTTTCATAGTGGTTTTTATCATTGGTGCCTTATTTTAAATTATTTATTGAATTAGGAGTTAGTATTTATTTGTATTTTAGCTAAGTTATCATGGTGTTCTATCATGATGCCTACCATTTTATGGTACAAAAAAATCAGCTCCAAGAGTCTACATAATAATGTAGCAACAATATATCTCCTTGGCACCAAAAAAATTATCAATCTACTCCAAATCATATCCTACACAAAGTAATTAGAATAATGAAATAATTTTAACCCTTACCAATTCGAATGAGAATATCCCTACTATTAGGTAGCTTAAGTTCATATTTATCCTCTATACCTAATTTTCCATCATATTCCTTTTGATGTCTAAAACTTTCACTTCAGGTTTAACAACCTCCTATGGGAAGCTTTATAAGCATGGGACTAAATTTTGGTTTGTAAAGCAACCTTCAAGATTTTACAATCCATATCTTTAGTCCAAGTTGGAAAGGGGGTTGAAAAGGGAGAAGGAAAGAAATGTAAATAATACTAAATTAATACTAAGGTGATATGATGAGAGATTTAAAACATTAAACTATAATTGCATGAAATAGATTAAGACCTTAAACATTATAGAACATAAAGGAGCATAAAGCATGAAGTAAGACCTATAATGCAAATAAAGATCAATACTATAGAATAAAAAGAAAATAAATAACATATAGATATGACTTCCAGCTTAAATTGACATAAAGTATCACTTCTTCTTCATTTTTATATGGATAAATAAATATAGAAATGCCTCAAGGGAATAATAAAAAATGCCCAATCACACCCATGAGTAACACCTACTAAGGAGGGTGCTGACGTGGATCTCAGAGTTTGATGCCTATTATACTCTTTTGATAATCATTACTAATTTATTGTACCAAGGTGTTCAGGCACATGGACTTCATTATAGAGATCACTGGGAAATGATTTTTAAGCATGGTAGGATTAAATGTCATCTCTACATGATATTCTAAATTATGTGCTTCATTATGCATATTCGAGAGCAAGGGCTTGTAACCACTTCAACTACGAAGGTAAAAATTAGGAACTATTGGGGGATCAAACCAATAATAGATTACAATTATGACAGTGATAAACATGGAATTAAACCAAATTGACAAGTAATTAGAATGATAATAGCAAGAACAAGAGATACAAGAAAACACCCTAAAAACTTGTATTAACAAAACTCTTTACAAAGGAATACAATTGAAGAAAGCTTCTTTCTTCCACACCTCTCCTAGGTGTATAGATCTCTCAATAGATCTCTATTCCTCAAGAGGTCTCTCTCTCTCAAGAACAATCAACTCTAACAAGCCTAGATTGATTCAATTCTGTACTGTTCTTCTCATACAATGAATTACAATAATTCACCCAACTACAATAATCCACTACAAGACTATTACAAAGCTAAGAAGATCTAATTCTACATATAGAATTAGGAGACATGAGCATGTACACCCAACAAGCAGTTAATCCACTTGAACAAGGGCTCTAAAAATAGTAATGCCAATAATAGAGACGCGAGCTTGAGTCTACAACTCAAACTTATCATGCAAATGCTCGCTTCTGTCCACGAAAATAGCTTTTTGGACATGCAGGTAACCGATGTCGGTTCTTGCTGCTTGTCTATGACCACCGTCGACCAACCCTCTGTCGATGTCAGCATCTCTACAACTGTCTGTGACCGATGTCGATCCTTCCTAACCGATGCTAGTGTCTGTGTAGACCCGAACCTGATAAACTATGCTCCTTGGTGAAGTTTTTAGCTCCACACCCTAACAATCTCCCACTTGGAGATAAACAGCTGCACCAGTACCTGTACAGCAACATCTTCTAGCTCCTCCATCTTCAACTCAATCATGAAGACCAACATAAGTTGAATGAAGATTTAACTTCTCCTTTGTAACTGGCTTGGTTAACATATCAGCAGGATTCCTATCTATATGGATCTTCTCCAGCTTCAACTCACCATCTTCCAATACCTGTCATATGAAGTGAATCCTTAGCTGTATGTGCTTTGTTCTTGAATGAAAGGCTGAATTCTTAGCCAAATGGATTGCACTCTGACTGTCACTATACAATTTGCAACTCTCATGCTCCCTACCAAGCTCATCCATGAACCGTGTCATCCATATCATCTCTTTGATAGCTTCTGTGGCTGCAATATACTCTGCTTCTGTAGTTGACAAGGCAACAACCTTCTACAACTTAGATATCTAGCTAACCGTCATTCCACCTACAGTAAAAACATAACCTGTAGTGCTCCTCCTGCCATCCAAATCACCTGCCATATCTGAATCTACATAGCCATGTAGAGAAGTATCTGAACCTCCATAGCACAAGTGCCTACTGCTGGTTCCTCTCAGATATCTAAGGATCCACTGAACTGCTTTCCAATGTTGCTTACCTGGATTAGCCATATACTTACTTACAACTCCCATTGCTTGGGCAATATCTGGTCTAGTACACACCATTGCATACATCAAACTCCCTACTGCGGAAGAATATGGAACCTTACTCATGTACTCTACCTCATCATATGAGTTAGGACATTGTTCTTTACTCAACTTAAAATGTCTAGCCAAAGGTGTGCTTACCAGTTTAGCATCCTGCATATTGAACCATTGCAACACCTTGTCCACATAATCTTCTTGAGACAATATCAACCTGTGATTTTTCCTATCTCTCTTAATGCTCATGCCAAGGATTTTCTTTGCTGCTCCCAAATCCTTCATAGCAAACGTTTGAGCTAATTTCACCTTAAGCTCTGAGATATCCTACATGTGAGATCCTGCAACCAGCATATCATCTACATACAATAATAGAATAATATATCTATCATTATCAAATCTCTTGAAATACACACAATGGTCTGATTGACACCTACTGTAGCCATACTCAGTCATAAACCTCTCAAATTTTAAGTACCATTGCCTAGGAGCTTGCTTGAGGCCATACAAGCTTTTCTTCAACCTGCACACAAACTTATCCTTACCCTTGACCTCAAATCCTTCTGGCTGTTCCATATAAATTTCCTCATCCAAATCTCCATGAAGAAATGTTGTCTTAACATCTAGCTGCTCAAGATGCAAATCCTCAAAAGCAACCAAAGATAATACAACCCTTATTGAAGTCATTTTAACAACAGGAGAAAAAATCTCACCAAAGTCAATACCTGGCTTTTGTGCAAATCTTTTTACCACTAATCTGGCCTTGTATCTCATCTATCCATTCTCACCTTCCTTCAACCTGTAGGTCCATCTGTTCCTAAGTGTTCTCTTACCAGCTGGCAATTCAACCAAATTCCATGTTTGGTTCTCTCTTAAGGACTCCAACTCCTCAACCATGCCACGCTCCCACTCACTCTTGGACTCCACCTATATTGCTTCTTCAAAACTCTCTAGTTCTCCACCATCAGTTAGCAATAGATAAAATAAAGAAGGAGAATATCTAATTGGAGGCTTACTCACCCTTTCTAACCTCCTGATGGGTGTCTGAGACTCATCCACAACACACTGTCCACCCAAATTCTCTGACAGTGACCAACCTCGGTCACCTGTAGACATGTTACTGGCTAACATCAGTTCTTCCTGACTGACCTCGGTACCTATATGGCCGACGTCGGTCTCTGTATGGCTGACGCCGGTTTTTGTCCTGCCGACACCGGTTCCTAACCTGCCGACGTTGGTCTCTGTGTTTTCCTGTAAGTGATTATTTCTTTTTCCTGCGAGCTCATCTTGGACTTTCACCTCATCCAATTCACCATTGCTCTGCTCAGACTGATTCAACTTCCTTAGCTAATCACAATACATCACTCTTTCATTGAAAACAACATCACAGCTCTTGATTACCTTGTTAGTTTCTAGATTCCACAATCTGTAACCAAAATCATCTGAGCCATAGCCAATAAACATGCATCTCATAGAATTAGCATCAAGCTTCTTTCTATTTTCCTTATCTATATGCACAAAGGCTTCACAACCAAAAACATTGAGATATGAGAGATCAATCTTTTTACCTGTCCATGCCTCTTCTGGAATACCACCATCCAGAGCTATAGAGGGTCCTCTGTTAATTAGGTACACTGTAGTGTCAACAGCTTGTGCCCAAAACCGTAAGGGCAAACTGGCATGCAATCTCATACATCTTGCAGGCTCCATTATTGTTCTATTCATTCTTTCAACAATACCATTCTACTGAGGTGTCCTTGGAACCATCCTTTGCCTATAGATTCCATGCATGTAACAATAATCTCTGAACTTATGACTACAAAACTCACCACCATTGTCTGATCTCAGGCACTTTAATCTTTTACCTATTTCATTCTCAACCATAGCTTTCCAAACTTTAAAAGTCTCAAATACATCAGATTTCTTTCTAATACAATAGATCCATACCTTCCTTGTGGCATCATCTATGAAAGATACATAGTACTATGATCCTCTAATGGAAGCAACCTGAACCGGTCCCCACATGTCTGTGTGAACAAGCTCCAACTTGTGCCTCTTCTTAATAGACCCAGTTTTGAGAAAACTAACCCTTTTCTATTTTCCAAATACACAGTGCTCACAAAACTCTAGATCTATGCCTTTTAAATCTGAAAGCATACCTTTAGACTTAAGAATTGACATCCCCTTCTCACTCATGTGGCCAAGCCTTGAGTGCCACAATTTAGCATCCACATCTGAAGTAGATAATACAAAAGGAGATTTGTTAGTAACACAATTACACAAATAGAGAGTACCTTCTCTCTTACCTTTGGCCATAACAAGTGCACCCTTGGTCACTTTCCAATATTCTGCTATGAGAGTTACTGTACAACCCTCATCCCCTAACTTTCCTGTAGAAATCAAATTTCTCTTCAAGCTAGGAACATGCATCACATCTCTCAACACCCATGTGTTGCTATTCTGCATCTTCAGCTGCACTTTACCTTTGCCAATTATTTTACAAGGCTCATCATCCCCTAGATATACTATTCCAAAATCTCCATGGATATAGTCACTGAAATATTCCCTGTTAGGAGTAGCATGAAAAGATGCACCAAAATCTAATACCCAAGATTCTATATTATTATGCAGAGAGAAAATTAAAGCATCTTGTGCAATACCTGCAATCTTGGCTTCTTACTTTCCTTTGTGCTGGTTTTCCTCCTTAGGCTTTGACCAATAATCTCTGCTTATGTGCCCCATCTTTCCACAATTCCAGCATTGTGGCCTTCTACCATTTCTGGATTTAGATCTGCCTTTCCCCTTTGATTTGGATCTTGCTTTGCCTTTCTTGCTCTTCTCTTTCTGCCTTCCCCTGCTCTCAAAACTTAAAGCGTTCCCAGATGCCTCTTCTATGCTTTTCCTACGTATTTCCTCATTCAAGATAACACTAACAACATCCTCTACTTTCAAAATATTTGATGCAGATGCAGTATTACTTACTGCCATTACTAAGCCATGCCAGCTTTCAGGCAAAGAACATAATATCAAAAGAGCTTTTATCTCATCATCAAACACTATATTCACTAAACTTAATTGATTCACAATACCATTGAAATCATTCAGATGAGTAGAAACAGATCCACCTTCATTCATATGCAAATTAAATAACTGCTTCATAAGATATACCTTATTGGAAGCTGAGGGTTTTTCATACAAATTTGCTAACGTAGTCATCAACTCTACCATAGACTTTGCCTGTAATAAATTAGATATCACAGTGGATGCTAGACTCAGTCTTATAGACCCTAGAGCCTTTCTGTCAAGAACTTCCCATTCTTCATCCTCCATGTCTTTGGGTTTCTTTGCAATACCTCCTAACGGTAAGTAGAGATCTTTTTGATACAGATAGTCCTCTATCTGCATTCTCCAGTGTTGGTAATTTTTGCCATTGAACTTTTCCATTCTCCATTTACATTCATCTGCCATTGCTTCTCCCACTCAAACATAAATCCTTGCAGAAACTCCTATGAGAACCTGTAATCAATACACACTACACAGATCTGAACCACATGTTAGTGAAGCTGAACTTTGATAGCAATTATCAAGCTCTGAACCTGTAACCAAGGCTCTGATACCACTTGTTGGGGGATCAAACCAACAATAGATTACAATTATGACAGTGATAAACGTGGAATTAAACTAGATTGACAAGTAATTAGAATGATAATAGCAAGAACAAGAGATACAAGAAAACACCCTGAAAACTTGTATTAACAAAACTCTTTACAAAGGAATACAATTGAAGAAAGCTTCTTTCTTCCACACCTCTCCTAGGTGTATAGATCTCTCAATAGATCTCTATTCCTCAAGAGCTCTCTCTCTCAAGAACAATCAACTCCAACAAGCCTGGATTGATTCAATTCTGTACTGTTCTTCTCATGCAATGAATTACAATAATTCACCCAACTACAATAATCCACTACAAGACTATTACAAAGCTAAGAAGATCTAATTCTACATATAGAATTAGGAGACATGAGCATGTACACCCAACAAGTAGTTAAGCCACTTGAATAAGGGCTCTAAAAATAGTAATGCCAATAATAGAGACGTGAGCTTGAGTCTACAACTCAAACTTATCATGCAAACGCTCGCTTTTGTCCACAAAAATAGCTTTCTGGACATGCAGGTAACCGACGTCGATTCTTGTTGCTTGTCTGTGACTGCTGTCGACTAACCCTCTGCCGACGTCGACGTCTCTGCAACTGCCTGTGATCGACGTCGGTCGCTCCTGACCGACGCCGGTGTCTGTGTAGACCCGAACCTGATAAACTATGCTCCTTGGTGAAGTTTTTAGCTCCACACCCTAACAGGAACTCTATGGGTCTAGTTTGTAAATCCAAAATGGGGGGAGATAGAATTTGAATGGAACCAGTCTCCTGCTATGAGTATAAAGATAATCTATTGGTTTGGCACTACTGCAAGGAAGGGGGATGAGACCCTACCTAGCGAGGCTCAATGGGTTTGATGAAAACCTATCTGAGCAATTTTTGAGGTCTTAGTTAAATAGGTGCATCACTATTAGAGGAATTAGCTTTGAGATTTATAAAAAGGTGATAGCTATGGCTATAGGCATCTCCATGTAGGGGATGAAGCTATAGAGGAAGAAAAAAATCATGGACCTCTCCAGCCATAAACTATTTTTGGGAGAAGGTGAAGAACTTGTTCCTTACAAAGGAGGATTCGATCAAGCTAAATTACTTGAGCTATGGGATGGAGTGTGCTTCATCTTCATGAAGTAATTCATGCTCGAAGGATGATTCACTAGATTCTATAATTATCATCTCCCCCTTTTAAATCACTTTAAGCATAATGCTCTCATCAATTTTCCCTTTTATCTACTCTCCTCCCTAGAACATTCTATCCTTAGGGTGAGAGAAAAAATAGCAAAAAAACATGATATGAATAATATCCCCCTCCATCAAGGCCTCATTTTCTATTTTTATAATTTCCACTATGCCCTTGAGCCATCCAAGACTATCAGAATTGATAGCCGGGGTATTTCTTCTAATACTTTGGCTGGTGATGTTATTGATGAGCCTTGTCTTTCCCTTGGTTCTACCAAAACTAAAGAAGTCTCCTTCTCTACCCCTGAGGAGACCCCCATTGACACCCGTGGTTCCTTTGTGAGCTTGAAGGGAAAGAAGAGGAAGTTTTATGCTAGGGAAGAGAGTATTGCAGGGACCATTATGGGGACCCATAAAAATCTTAGTAGGACCACTGGGGGTTAAGGTGGTAAATCCTATATGTCCACTAAGGTTAGTAAGGGGGGCTTCTCCTCCAGAGTTTGATGGTCAGGGTGGATTACTAGAAAACCTAATCCTAAGCCTAGGCTTATTGGCTATTCAGAGAGCACCTCAGAGGAAGCCACCCAGGAGGAAGAGTGAAAGGAATTAGAAGTTTAAGAAATATCTGAGGATACTAAAGGTAACCAGGAGACAAGGGAATTTGAGGCTACTACTGAGGATGGTGATGACATTGTAGAAAATGTTGATAAAGAGGGAAAGATGTATGTGGAAGAAGTTAACAAGGAAACCAGAATTGAGATTAGTTTGAAAGCTAAAATTGTTGCCCTGAAGGGTCACATATAGAAATTGGAGCAAAACTTCACCACCAGGCTCTAGAATTATATTCCCCTAAACATGTCTATGATAAAGGAATTGGGTAATACTACACTTTCTATCAATGAAGAAAATACTGAGAAACTAAATGACCTCATCAAATCAATGGTTATGTAAGGAGAGATCTCTCTATCTCTCATTTTTCCATTTCATGTTTTGTTTTAGTTTGTTGTGTCTATTGGTACACTGATCATGCCATCTCTTTTCAGAAGGCATATTTTAGTTTGATTTCTTTCTTGGTTTCTCTACTTTTGTAAGGGTTCAGCCTCTAGTTTGCCACCTTATATTATCAAAAACACCTACTAAGGTTATATAACGAAAAATTGCTAATTGATATTACTTATATTCTATTACAAATGGTTGTTTATAAAAGTATAAAATACAAGTAAAATGATAAGCAACCCCTTCCAAAAGGGATGAGCCTAGAATATATAGGTAAGATGGCCCCACATTATAATTAAAATTGGAAATACTAGCACTCTCTCCCATGATGATGCCATTTCAATTAAATTAGGGACTTGATCTAATGAGTTTAGTCAACTTATAGATCTTAGATATTACATGGCCACTCTATCTTGTTAAGGCCATAATGCTTAGAAATGGTGTAGTGATGCCATGTATATATCTATAAAGTTATCTCTAATATGATACTAGTGATATGGATCCATTTACCTTGTCTAATGGAACAACTCCTTTGTCTGATAAGAAAACCTTGGTCTTTGAAAAATAATCATCATGCCATATGGAAAGGCTTGTCTCCTTATTGTAACCATATGGTGGGTCACTTGCTTTTTTTGACTAGCTAATGCCACAACTCCAAGATCTAATAGACCAAAGCTACTCATAGATAAGCATAAAGATGACATGTGTTAATATGGAAAATCTCCTAAGAAAATGGTCACCTTTTTGGCAAGGATAATCTTGAAGGTGCCACATGTAAAGTAGATGATCCTCCCAAGGGAATTTAGCCATTTCTTTATAAAATTGAGTGTGAAGGCATCACATTCTAAAACCATGTTCACTAATAAATGGTATGGTGGGCCACATTAATTCATACATTAGCTAATGGTACTACCCAAAGGACTAACTAAAATGAATTAGCCTTAGACAATCATTGGGCCATCATGTGTTGAGATCATGCTATACCAGAGGGAAATGAAAGATTCTTTGGGATGAAGAAGCACCAGATTGACATGTGGGGGGAAGTGGAAGGAGGTCAATACTTAGATTTTTTGTCAAAATGTATCTTGGGAAGTAAAAGGTTGAAGGAAGAACTGTAGAAGGTGTTGAGCAAGATTGAGGCAAAAAGGGCTAACTTCTCTAAAATGATAAAATGTGGATTTTGATCCATAATTACTAGAGACTCATAGGGGCATCTACCTATAGATAAGAGAACCAAAAACTATGGTATTTGGACTAGTTGAATAAAAATTTCAAAAGAGGAGCAAGTTCTTAGAAACTTCCAACTTTTAAAGAGCCACCTACAAAAGTACCCACTCTTCCTCCTTAGGATAGGTATTTTTATTAAGAGCCTTGAAGGTTCTATCTAAATCAATAATAAAATTGAAGGAAATACTCCCCATGTCTTGTATAGTTAATAGCATTTGGAACTCCAACTAGATAAGTGGTTGTAAAATCTTCTCCATTTTAGAGATATTAGGTGATTGATCAAGAGACAAATATTATCTAGTCATTCTACTTCTATTTTAGTAGTACTTTAATTTGGTCCTCTAGAAGGATGATGTTGTCTACCAAGAATGGGGAGGGGAGTCCCAATTGGACTAGATATTTAATGTGCCTCCACTATTTTGGATTACCTACTCTAAGGCATTAAGGATTGCCTTATATTTGGTGTTTACCTTATTATAGCCTCGGAGTTCATTTACCTTTACCACTACCTACCTTTAGTTAGCTACACTTATTACTTGTAGAGTTTCATCCAAAACATTGTAAATTTTTTGGATGAGGAGATATGAATCTAAGACATTGGGGGACATGAAGGTGATGACCTAGTAGATGGTGGTGATAGCCTAAGATCTTAGATTCTATGAATTTGTAATGAAGGTGAGGGTCAGTTTTAGGTTTGACTAGACCCTTGATCCTTTCATAGTAAGAATTGTATAGTTGTTGGATCATGGGTAGGATTTCCATGGTCTATGAATGGATGGAAAGGTCATTCTTCAACTTTTTAATTTCCTAGTCCTTCACTAAGGACTTTGACTATACCTGCTCTTATAATTATTAAAAATCTTGATTAGAATCTAAGATCTTTTAATAGGTCTACACCAGTTCAGTCTCTCTTTCCTATATCTTGGTCTTGGTGGACACTCATAGATTGGATCTACCTAGAAGCTCTCACTAAAGATGTAAATTTAAAGGTTAGACCTTGCTTTATTTATATTTTTGTCTTTATCCTTAGCTTCAATATTGAGGTTGTCAACTATAGCTTTCACCTTAGTGAGTTATAGCTTGGTCATTTCTAGCTATCAAGTTACCTTGATGTAGTCTGTGGTTACAAAATTTTGTATTTATTCCATTAACTAACCCTATTAGTAGATCTAGCCTATTTAAGATTGAGGCTAATAACTTGTATGGTATATTCCCTCAGCTACATCTAATCTTAGGGCTTGACTACTCAAGGGTCTAAATGATCAATCATGAGGAATTATTGTGCAGGGTTATATAATGACTACATGTGAGTTTATGTAGTGGCCCTAGCCTACTTTATCATTTTATTTTCCATTAAAACCTCATAATCCCTCCTTATTGAGTCCATCAACTAATGGTACTTATTCAGTTCTT
This sequence comes from Torreya grandis, assembly GCA_037957365.1. NCBI lineage: Eukaryota > Viridiplantae > Streptophyta > Pinopsida > Cupressales > Taxaceae > Torreya > Torreya grandis. The sequence goes on along the minus strand of JARHVA010008570.1, from coordinate 300,940 downwards.
GAATGTTTCCCCTACTAAGGGGATTCCCTATGATAATATGAATAGAATGGCCATGTCTTGTTATGAATTAGTCAACCTTGTCCCTATATAGGTGAGTGAATGAAGGGTGAGGGTGGAAGGAGAGAAAGGTGAGAGTCAATAAGGTAGGGTGAATGTTAATTTTTCCATGATGGAGGATGAAGTGGATGATGAAGGTAGAGGGGTCAAGAAAGGCATGAGGGAAGAGATTAGGACCATAAAATAAAGTGATGAGAGTTTGGTGGTGGGATGAGTGGATGAAGAGGAGAGTGGGTCTAGGGAAATAATTAGATGGGTAATAGAGAGTATCAAAACTTGAAGTGATATGGTGGATGGAGATGCGAAGGAAAAGAGGGAGGTGAAAGTGGAAATAAGGGGCCACAAGAAGTGTACCTTCTTCTATGTGAGCTCTAGTGGAGGGCTTGATTTTGGCACCTTGAGCCACATGTACTGGGATGAATCAATCACAAGGTTCCCAAAGGAGGCTTGTTACTATTTTAGTGCTATGGGATATGGGTACAAGGGAGATATATAAGTCAAAGGATTTAGAACCTCTAAGATTTTGGCCTCTTTCTATTCTGGTACATTCCCTATTTCTTTTCTAAGGGTATCTTTTTCTTTTCCTTCCAATAATTCTTCTCCTCCTATCTATATCTCAACAGAAAATCCTACTTTCACCAAGCTTTCCTCTAGGTGATACTCATCCTAAATACTCTTGAAAGTCTCATTTCTTTCTTCATCATCAAAATTAGATTATGTTTTACTAATATTATACCAATATTTTGTATAAGTGATTATTTTCTATTCATTCCAATCCCTATAGGTGAGTTTCTTCTTTTGCCTTATCAATAATATTTCAAATTGGTCATATGACTAGACTACATTATATAAGGATTACCATAGTTTGAGGGTGTCTAATGAAATCTAAGATAGATATACATAATTCTAAAGAATGTCTTCTCTGAGTAACCTCCTCTAATCAAGGTATGGTCAGGTCTAATGCTTACGAGCACTAGTGGTCTTTAAGTATGCTATATATCTATCTAGATCATAGTTCCATCAATCATCGATTAGGTTGAGGTTGAGCTCTACTAGCTTAGCTATGATTAGGCATCCCTATTCCCTCTTTACCACTATGATACCCCTTTATGTGAATGGGACATCATATAGGCCTTTCTTCTTCTTTCCTACTCTATAGATAGAGTCCACCATGATGAGTTGGTGAGCCAATTATAGGGCTAAGGTCCTATCTATTAGTAGGTACAAGAGCTGAAAGGGTTTTCATTAGAACTTGTGTACTCATATGAATGAAAAATAGGTTCCCTATAGCTAGTCTATTGGGATCCTACTCTCAGTGAGTTATGACTATTGTGTGTTAGTTTTTTTTAATGTAATGGTCTCTATGTTGAGGTCAATGAGAATTAGAGATAAGAAGCGCTCTAAGAACTTGTATTAGTCATATATGATTGATAAGACATGGGTCGTAATAGTGACTAGAGTCACCATGTTTAGGAAAACATTTGTATTAGAGGAGTTAAGGTTGAGATATGTAGAGAACTATGAGTGATGGTATAGAATGAGATGTAGGAGGAAGGATGAGTACCAAAAGGTTCAAAATGTCAAAAAAAATTATATCTTGTTTTTCATGGTGGTGGTGATGGACTCTATAAAATCTATCCTATACACCTCCCTCTTCATCATTATGGTTAGGAGGAAGAGAATCCCTAATTAAAATTCATCAACATTAACATTAGATTCTATCTCAAAGATGAAGGCTAACATAGATAAGGTATCCTTCAAGTACTACATGTCACCATGTTTAGGAAAACATTTGTATTAGAGGAGTTAAGGTTGAGATATGTAGAGAACTATGAGTGATGGTATAGAATGAGATGTAGGAGGAAGGATGAGTACCAAAAGGTTCAAAATGTCAAAAAAAATTATATCTTGTTTTTCATGGTGGTGGTGATGGACTCTATAAAATCTATCCTATACACCTCCCTCTTCATCATTATGGTTAGGAGGAAGAGAATCCCTAATTAAAATTCATCAACATTAACATTAGATTCTATCTCAAAGATGAAGGCTAACATAGATAAGGTATCCTTCAAGTACTACATGAGGAAGATCACTATGGGGATGGGTATAGGAGGCATCTCTATGATGTTTCTCTTGAGGATAAATATGAGGAAGTGCACCTTCTCATAGACTCAAGATTCCCAAACATCCTAAAGAATTTTCATGTTGTAGATATCATCCTTGGGGTCACTTTGAAGCCATAACATCTCCTTGATATCATCTTCAATAATTTTCACCCTTAAGTGGGCATTGCCAACAATTATGCTAGTGCTAGCATCATACCTCTCCATGAAGAGGGTAATTATTTCTGAGCATAGATGAACATAAGGCACCATATACTATGCCAATATGTAGTTCCACATTCTAAATCTAAATGAGTCATACTCCTCCCTATCAACCCTTTCCAACATTCATGCATTAGTTCCCTCTCTCAAACTTTTGGGATTCTTAGCCAACTTAGGATTGAAGATGTTGCTCACAGAATCAGTGACCAATGCTTGGTCTCTGCAATCCCTTTTGGCTACATTATTAACATTTTATGGTTTATCCATTTACTGAGTGAGAATGGAAGCATATGATTTACTCACCACATATTTGGGGTGAAGGTCTACTCAGTTACCTAATACATAGGTTCTTTGTCTTGTGGGATGTTTCTCTCCCCTAAAGATGTGGAAGGCTCCATCTTGGATTCTTCTTCAAAAATAATCTCTATCATTAATAAGACATATGGGTTAGTAAATCCACCCAAAAATTTCTTAGTTCTAGGCCCAACTTTCTCTATTATTTTATGTTCTACTCAATTTCAAAATCTCTTCAAAAACTCTAATGCATCTAAGTGTTTGGTTTAGATAAAGTGAGAGCATTTATATATTGATGCTACTAAACATGCTTATTATGGAAATTTTGAAAATGGGTGCCCCCATAAATGATATAGGTAACACACACATTTGAAGAGCCATTCACAAGATATTTATGATGATAATTATGGGGAATTACATAAAATGGAGCATCTAACAATACTAATAGGTGAGGTGAGTAACTAATTGTCTTTTAGAGAATGTTTCTTTTTGAAGATTTATGAGAGCTAAGGTGAGGACACATGTCAACTAGACATGCCACTTGTTCCAAAGACACTTACTCAAGGAAAAAAATGATAGAAAGGGAAATAAATGAAAAGGAAATAACAAGAATGAAAGGAAACACAAAAAAGGGAAACTAACTAAATATGTAGAAGGGAAAATGAGTAGACTAGTTGAAATGCTTTAAATTGATCCTATTAACTAAGATCTTCAATGTAATTCCCTATTCATATTTTAATTAAAAATAATTTACCTACCTATCTATCATGATGATGAAAAATGGTCCCATCTATAGAGATTCAAAATTTTCATGTTGACCTAGATTTATATCCCTCTAATCATACTTGAGGACTAAATCCCTGGGTTTGAATCTAGGGTTTAATGCCTTCTTGTCAAACCATCACTTGACCACTTGTTGCTAGGTGATTTTTGCATTTATTTCTTGTTCTCTTATTTCTTGGAGTCTAAGTAAATATACTATTATAACTTACATCATTATATTTTCCATAATTTCAACATCTTTTAGAAGTTATAAGCTAGGTATTTTTTATGACACCGGCATGACCACCTCTTTTCTATATACAAGTACATACAAGGAGGTTTTTAGAATATAATTTGGAGTGATGTAATCCACCCATAAAACCATTCTTATGTGCATGTTGTTTCTATGCAAAATTGCTTTCTACATTCAAAGAAGAAATAAGAAACTGAAATAAAAGGTTAAGGCTAGAAGTACCTGATAAAGTTGAGCACACCGAAATCAGACATTGGAAGATTCTCCTCTTTGGCTGTGGAGGAATGACACCTGTGAAAAAGAGACTAAAACATGGAAAGATGTTAGTCAAAGATATGGTGGGTTGTCAGGTGAACGCCCGATCCCGGAAGTACGAAGACTCCCTAAAAGGATATCAACCCACTGATAAAAAGCGTAATGTTGGACGAAAGTAGATAATAAAAGATGAAATGACAGAAACAAATGATAGAAAATAAAATGCGTACCTGATATGTAGCACTGTTCTGCACAGTCGCCGGTGTCGGTCTCTGTGGTGCCAGCGTCGGTCTGGGAAGGTGCCAACGTCGGTTGAAGTACCGTCATCAGTCGGGGTAGTGACCGGGACAGAGTTTGAACAGGTTCGGGACAGGGTCTGGGAGAGTCGGGACAGGGTCTAGGCAAGGTCTGAGAGAGTCAGGACAGGGATAGGGATGTAAACGAGGGATGCTGGGTCTGAAGAATTGGGATAACAAAACTGATAAATAATAACTAAGGAAGAAATAAAATAAATAGAATAAATATTTACCTGCCAGAAGACGCGATGAAAGCCATAGTTGGAGTTGTCTATGCAGATTGGTTGATGCTGAGAGTGGGTTGATGCCGAGAGTGTTGATGTCAGAGTTCGTAGGTTGATGATTGCTCGGGGTTCGATTGATCAGCGTTTCGAATAGCGTTCAGGATAGCATTTTTGGGGGCCTAGTCTCGAATGGTTGGCGGAGGTTGATGAAGGCGGGGGACAGTTCTAGAAATGGTTCGTCAACCGTTTCAGGAAATTAAATGATAACTGATAACGGATAACGGCAAGGTGACCGACGTTGGCGACATCGGCCGGATAAAGACCGTCGTCGGCAAATGCACAATGGGGATAGAGTCTAGCTTTAGCTCTGTGCTCATTGTTACATGCTGCCAGGGTCAAGGTTGGTGGAACAAGTGATCGATAAGGGTTAAATAGGTGAAGAAGAATAAGACGTGGAATGACCAGGGGAGTCGACACGATTTCAGTGTCTACATTTGCCCCTTTTTGTCTTGTTGGTTGTTCTGACGAACTGCAAGACAAAAATAGGAGTGATTGCCCCAGGTGAGGGATAAGGTTGATTTCATCTTGTTGGTTGTTCGAATGAACTGCAAGACAAAAATAGGAAGCGGATAGGTTGCCCCGATTATGGATGAGGTATTCCCCCTCAAAGTAGGAGTCGAGGGAAGGGAACCGAGAATCGGGTGCTGATTTGACAAAGAGTGGATGAAAAAGGGGGGATGGTGAATGCTGCAAAAGTCGTGATTGCGTGCATACCACTGCACGAGATGGTCAGGCCAAAGTGTCGCAGGTCAAGGGTCGAGGAGTGCCAAAATTGAAGTAACTGGGCCCCAGTATTTAGTCGTCTGCTGATCGGGTCACTCAATCTAAGCTGAAGCTCCAAATGGGTCATCACATTCCAGGTATCTCGGGCTTAGGAAGTGCTCCTAGAAACACGAAAAAGCCACAAGTAGTGCGGATCAACTGGTTTGCGATCCTATACTTGTGAGGGTTCAAAAAGGTCTACGCACAATTCTGCTAACCAGTCATGAGGTAGCATACATGCAGAAACAACCAAGGCAACAATGTCTTGGAAGTAGTCGAGGTCAGCGGAGATAGGCATGATCTCCAATGGTTGGTGGTCGAGGGGAGGAATGGATGAAAGGATGTGGCCGAGCTAACCCCAGAAGACCCATGTCAACTAAGTGCTGCCTACATAGCCCTGGTGATAGGGCCTCAGGCCAATGTAGTTCAAACCAAGCGTTCGAGTGGTAGACAGGTGGTTAAAATGGTTGATAGATTGGTCGATGATTGGATGAAATGATGAGGAAAAAAAAGATGTTGCAGCCTTTTCCAAATGGTGTATTCTGCAACATTGGTTGAGGGGTTTTTCATCCCTAGCAAAATTCCATATTCGTGATGGATGTATGCTAAAAATGAATTGAGGTTTATTTATGCTTTAGCAAGTATTGGTTTATGCTGAACATAAATTGTGGCGGGTCGATAGTTTCCATGTGTATTGGTGTCCATAGAAACTAGGGTGAATAGGCTAGGTCAGGTTGATGGTTTGAAAAGAGAGTTGAGTTGAGTCGATTGACAAGTGATGAAGGTGAATGTGACCAAAGTGTAGAAGAAGTGAAAAGCATATTGCTCTTTCATTGACAAGGACCAAAAAGATAGCATAGATAGGGGTTATGAGAACCAAGAGCCCCATTCATGCGTGACGTCGTTGACCATAGTTATGTTAGAGCGGTAATCGAATCACTTCGACATTAAAGTGAGCTCGAAGTCCCTTGAGTGGGTGATAGGAGGAGGAAGAAGGGTAACCCATTTTAAGAGCAAAGATAACGATGCCCCTTTTTATAGGAAACCCTGAGACAAGTATAAGTCAAGTCCATGACTTATTCAATTTTTTTTTTTTTTTTTTTTTTTTTTTTTTTTTTTTTTTTTGGCGCAGACTGATCAATGCGGGAAGCCTGCATAGAGATGTCGTTTGTTTGGTGGTCAGGTTGTGAAGCTGATCAATGTGGGAAGCTTCTAAAATAGTGTTGTTTATTGCCAGATTAGGCATAGCCATCCTTCAAGGGAGTGGTCTAGATTTTTGTTTAATAAAAGGGCTTTTGAATAGCTGTCCTTCGAGGGAGCAGTCTATTTATTACAGCAATTATAGTACAGCTGTCCTTCGAGGGAGCAGTCTGCTTTTTGATTTTGATATAGATATAGTGACCATGGATATTGTGACATCTTGATTTGTTTTGACAGAAATGTGAGTCATGGACAAGATTATAGAAGGTCAAGGGCTCCCTTTTATGAGGATAAAGCATCCATACAGCATAAAAGGGGTTATAGGAATTGTTAAGAGGAATATGGTTGAAAGGAGGTAGGATTAAGAGGACGGGGATTGCTCAACGGATGACCTCAAGTTAAGTGTCAAGTGGACGAGTACTCGACTAGCAGTAGAACGGTCGCAGATGCAACGCATTAAGAGGCTCAGGTTCTGGGCGTCCATCAAGAGAAGACAGATGATAAGTCCCTGATCCATACTTGTGCGTGATAATAAAAAGTCCGAGCCAATTAGGAGCAAACTTGCCTCATTTACTTCACTCCATGTTGGTCACGTGTTGATTGATGAGTGGATGTGAAGTTGACTGATATGGTCGTTGATTGATCGAGATTGGTTGAATATGTGGATAAAAAGGTTGGTCAATGTTTGGTTGAGATTTGGTCATTTGATAGTTGGTAAATGGTTGGTCAAGGGTTGATTGGTTGGTATTTGGTCTTTGGTTGGGTCGAATGTTTGGTTGAGGTCGGATTAAATGTTTGGTTGCTAGTCTGGTTAAGGCTAAGTTGAAAGAGTGATTGATATGTGGTCGAGATTGTGTTGAAAAATTTATCGAGGTTTGGATGAAGGTTGAATTCCCCCAACGGCTAGGGAGAATGTTTGACAGATTGGTTAAGGTTGGTTGAGGTTTAGTGGTCAGATGGATTGTGTTGATGTCGAATAAGGGGGTTAAAGGCGACAAATGAACCAGAACCTGGCGTGGAGATCCCGATTTAGGTGATGAGATTGGAGAGGTATGAGTTGGTGTTGATGATTTGTGGGAGGGATGGTCAAGAGGATCCTTGATGAGAAGGGAATCCTTTCTCCGTTGGTGACGAATGATAGCTTTAAGAGCGCAACAACGCTCAGTGTCATGTCCCGGAGTATGATGATAGTGACAGTATTTAGAGTTGTCGAACCAAGAGGATCTTGATTCGAGAGTTGATGAGAGGGGCGGTGTTGAAGGCTTGATAACGTGGTCAAGAAGAGAGGTGTCATTCCCCAGACATTGGTGAATGGTGACCTTGAGGGCACAACAATGCTCGATGTCGTGTCCAGGCATGCGATGATACGCACAAATACGAGTGTCGTCGAACCAAGGTGGTTTAGGTCCGAGAGAATGATATGGTTTGAGAGGCGGAAGGTTGAGGCGAGATGACTGCAATAAGTGTCGTAACAACAAGGTATAAGAACCTGCTAACGGGTTTGGATATTTTATTGCAGTGAGGGTTGATGACGTTGGTTTAAGAGGTGTAAAAGACGTTGGTCGATGATTTGAGGGAGATATATGTTTGACAGGTTGATAGAGTAATGGAGGCGACGTGCCTCTGTGAAGGATGGGAGTAGGAAGCACTCCAATTAAAGTGGATGGATGTGAGCCTAAGATTGAAGGTAATGACGAAGGTGGGGGAGGAGTCCTCCGATGTGGTCTAGTGGTCTTCATTAGTTTGGGTCGAGGGCCACTATTGTGCAAGGCGAGGTTAGATACGGGTTTGGGTTTAGATGTGGACGGAGGTGAGTGAGATGTAACAATCTCAGGCAAAGGGCAAGAGGAAACCATGACTGGGTCTTCCTCAATCGAAATGGGTGAAGAGATAGGGTCTTCTCTTGGTGGAGAAGAAATAGGAGAGGGTAGCTCCTCAAGTGGGTAGATGGTAGGGATAATCATGCCTTCTACATGTGCTTGAGGAGTAGGAGAGGTAAGGTCTTTGGATGAAGGTAGGGCTAATGGCGTAGGTGTGATCAAGGCGTCCTCCAATATAGGAGAAATAGATGGAGGACTAATAGGAGAAGAGGGTTCTTCATCCTGTGAAGAAGGTTGGTCAGGGACAAGAGATAAGATAGTGTTGACGGTGTGTATATGGTCTTGAGGGTCATTGATCATGGTTTGGATGTTGTCTTGAGTAGGCGGGTGGTTAGGAAAAGGTTGTTTGAAGATGTCAAGGTTTTGGTTGGGTGGTGCATTCGGGTTATATAAGATAAGATCGCCCTTGTCTAGCATGTTCTGGATGAGGTTTTTAAAAGTTTGACAGTGATCCGTATCATGGCCTTTGACACGGTGATAGTTACAAAAGTGATTCTCCCTGTACCATGCAGGGATAGGTGTTGAGGAGTCGAATTGATGTGGCTGGATTGAAGGGAGATTGAGGACCCCCTGCTTGACGAGTTTATCCAAGATAGAGGCATATGACTCTCCAATTGGAGTGAATTGACGCGGTATGGATTGACGTTGAAAATATTTATTGATGTAGTCTAATGTTGAAGATGTTGGTCGGTTAGTTATTGTTGAAGATGATGGTCTAAAGATGACAGTGTTTGCCGACCCCTTAGATTGAGAGTGGGCAGAAGAAGGTCTGGAAGAAGAATGGTCATTGGTTCTTGTGTTAGTGTTACACAATTTGACCTTATCTTCTTCAATAGCGCAGAGTTCAAGCTTTCGGGCCATGGTGAAGGCCTCGTCGAAAGTGTGGAATGTTTGAACCCGCAAGGTGGATGAGATGTGACTGACACATGCTCGGGAAAAGAGCTCAATGAGCTCGGGTTGAGGCAAGGAGAAAGAGAGCTGGTTGATCAAGTCTCTCCAACGGGCGACAAAATCAACTACTGATTCGTCATCAAATTGCCTAATGGAGTAAAGGTCTATGATCGAGACTTGTTTAGTGATATTGATTGAGAAATGGTCAACAAATAATTGAGCGAGTTGAATGAAGGAAAATATAGAATGTCTGGCAAGGGAGCTATACCAGTCAAGGGCAGGGCCAGAAAGAGACATAGGAAACGTGCATAATAATAATGCATCATCGTGGGCAAAAAGATAGCAGGCATGTCTGAATGCCCGTAGATGTTGTTGTGGGTCTTCCTTACTCTGAAAGCGAGTAAATTTAGGAAGCTCTCAATGGTTGGGGTATGGTCGGATAGGGACAGAAGGATGAATGGGCTCGTTATAAATCTGGTCATATGAAGAGATATTATTTGAACCAGAGATAGAAGCTTCGAGACTGGACATTTTATCCATCAGCATCTTGATGACGTCTGCTGATGGATTGGTGGATGGAGCGCCCCTAAGGTTGTAAGGCGCTTGAAAGAGGCTAGAGGAGGTATGCGACGTAGTCGGTTGTACCAATAAGGGTGCAACGTACGGATGACTAGTCGCAGGGGCAGAATTTGAGGTTAAGGGTGGTTGCGTCATGAAGGTCGAAGGTATAAGTTGACTAGGCACCGCCAAAGGTGGTTGAATAGCGGCACTGGTAGAGGGATAGGTTGGCACTCCTACATTTGTGGGTGCAAGAGTGTAAGGGGTCGAGACAATCAAGTTTTGATACGATGTAAAACTTGGTTGATTTGTAGATGATTAAGGGGGTAACGAAACCCCGATGGAGGTCAGTCTAAAAATAGATGAAGAGGCCAAACTTTTCGTATTGGCCATGGTTGAGTTAACGGTTGGGGCGAAAGGCTGAGTCAAAAAAGGTTGGGTGGCGAATGGTGTGGATGTCGTCACCATGTCACCCGAAAGGTCTCGCATTGGATTTCTTGCGAGATAGTTATGGAGGGCTGTGGTATTGAGGTCCAAGAATTTTTTGAAATCCTGGTCCCCTTCAGGGATGATGGGAAGTTGAGTCGGGGTCAGGGTCGGTCCTGTAGGAGTTCTTTCAGTCTCCGAGTGGAACTCCATGATAGGACGGGTTAGAGATGGGGTAGACGAAAGCAGTTGATGGCCAGAGTGGTCAAAAAGGGCCTTGGTTTGACTGTGTGTCAAAACCATAAAAGGCAAGAGAGAACATCCTTACACGCTCAAACAAGCAGATAAGAACTAAAAAGATGAAGACACAAGCAAATCCTAAAATTCTAGAAGTAAAATTTTTAGGATTATAGTGGCTTATGCCTTAGAATGTGTGTTTGGGGAGGTTGGCTTTGTGAGTCGGGTCCTAGAAGAAGTCTATGGATGGTTTCGGGTTTTGTTATGGTGTTCAAGAAGTCTGTGTTAGGGTCTGGTACGTGGCTTGGTGCTAAGGAGCAAGCTCCCCTCACTTCACGATTCCAGTGGTTAGCTGGTTTCACTTAGCCAAGATATACCTCGCCTAGAGATTATACTCCGCCAGAGAACGGAGTGGGCTTCCCCCTTGGTGATGAAATCCAAGTAGGGTTACCGAGACGGGTAAGGTATCTGCTGGGGGATGAAATCCCAGTCGGGCCTTGTCTCAGGTAAGTTAAAATGTTTATTTTGTGTAAGTGGTTTGGTCGTGTAACATGTGATCTAGATTAATTCAATATGCAGTTTAATTACTATGTGTGGTCTAAGAGATGCAGGCAAACAGAAATGAATGCAAAGTGTTTTAATGTCCAAGTCGAAATGTTTGTTCGTATGAAGACGAATGGAGAAAGAGTCGAAGAATATGAGTTTAGCTAGTCTAGAAGTGCAAGAAAGAAATGTTTGTTTTAGTTCTGCTTATGATGTCGTTTAAGAAGAGACAAAAGGAGGCGAAAAGGAAGAAACCTAATGCGCCTAAATGAACAAAAAGAAAGAAAGAACCCAAGGAGGACCTAACATCCCACCGGGCGTGCCAGAATGTTTCTATGCAAAATTGCTTTCTACATTCAAAGAAGAAATAAGAAACTGAAATAAAAGGTTAAGGCTAGAAGTACCTGATAAAGTTGAGCGCACCGAAATTAGACATTGGAAGATTCTCCTCTTTGGCTGTGGAGGAATGACACCTGCAAAAAAGAGACTAAAACACGGAAAGATGTTAGTCAAAGATATGGTGGGTTGTCAGGCGAACGCCCGATCCCAAAAGTATGAAGACTCCCTAAAAGGATATCAACCCACTGATAAAAAGCATAATGTTGGACGAAAGTAGATAATAAAAGATGAAATGACAGAAATAAATGACAGAAAATAAAATGCGTACCTGATATGCAGCACTGTTCTGCACAGTCGCCGGTGTCGGTCTCTGTGGTGCCGGCGTCGGTCTAGGAAGGTGCCGACGTCGGTTGAAGTACCATCATCGGTAGGGGCAGTGACCGGGACAGAGTCTGAACAGGTTCGAGATAGGGTCTGGGAGAGTCGGGACAGGGTCTGGGCAAGGTCTGAGAGAGTCGGGACAGGGATAGGGATGTAAACGAGGGATGCTGGGTCTGAACAGAGTCGGGACAGGGATAGGGATGTAAATGAGGGATGTTGGGTCTGAAGAATCGGGATAACAGAACTGATAAATAATAACCAAGGAAGAAATAAAATAAATAGAATAAATATTTACCTGCCAGAAGACGCGATGAAAGCCATAGTTGGAGTTGTCTGTGCAGATTGGTTGATGCTGAGAGTGGGTTGATGCCGAGAGTGTTGATGTCGGAGTTCACAGGTTGATGATTTCTCAGGGTTCGATTGATCAGCATTTCGAATAGCGTTCAGGATAGCATTTTTGGGGGCCTGGTCTCGAATGGTTGGCAGAGGTTGATGAAGGCGGGGGATGGTTTCAGAAACGGTTCGTCAATCGTTTCGGGAAATCGAATGATAACTGATAATGGATAACGGCAAGGTGACCGACGTCGGTAGGATTGCCGACGTCGGCCGATAAGTGACCGACGTCGGCGACATCGGCCAGATAAAGACCATCGTCGGCAGATGCACAATGGGGATAGAGTCTAGCTTTAGCTCTGTGCTCATTGTTACATGCTGCCAGGGTCAAGGTTGGTCGAACAAGTGATCGACAAGGGTTAAATAGGCGAAGAAGAATAAGACGTGGAATGACCAGGGGAGTCGACATGATTTCGGTGTCTACACATGTGACACTCCATTTTTTATTTATTTCCCATCTTTTTTATAGCTTTATCAAATTATTGTTTGTCAACTCCACTAACCCATTCCCTTATAGGTAGTAATTGGATGAACCTTTTAAAAAGATATCATTCTAGAGTGCAAACTCAAAAATATTAGACCAATGAAGGATTTCACATTATTGGATATGATTGTCTTGTGGGGCCAAATATTTCTATGAGCTCTTCTAATAAGTCAAGAATCAGATTTTTGGTTACCTCTCTTAGTAGAAGTACTTTAGTCCACCTAGTGAAGTAGTCAGTGGCCATCAATATCCATTTATGACCAATGCTTGGGATGGGATTGCTCATCAAAAAAAAATTTATACCCCACTATTCAAAGGGTTCATTTATCATGATTGGGTTCATAGGCATGGACAAATTCTTTCTTTTCTGCATGAAAAATTAGCATTTTTAGCTTTTTTTACTGCCTAGTGGTAGTCTGTGAACATGGTTGGCCAATAATACCCCATGCATATGATGTTTGTCATGGTGAATTTTATTCAAAAGTGACCACTTGGGGGAGAAAATTTCATATCTTAGAGGATTTTCCTAGCTTGGTGTCTTTCAACACATTGGATTAGATATCCATCAAAGTTCCTTTTGAGAAAGACTCCTTGGAATAACATGTATATATACCCCTACAACCTATAAAAATGCCTTTATATATGGGGAGATCATCAGGATACTAAATTTTTTTCATGAAGTAGGTTTCATCAACCACTCAAGATCTATTAGAGTCAAATTAGTTTAGTAGGACCACTTATGGTGTGCTTTATTCCTCTAGAAAGACATCTACACGTTGGGCTAGGTACTCATATATTCCCATTCCTATAATCACCTTATTCAACCTAAATTTGATGTCATACTTTAGGATATTGGTGATATAATTAGCCCATTTTTTAGTGATTTCTCCTTCCATTATGTATTCATAGACTCTAGAGTGGGCCACATACACCATTAATTTGTTTCCCACCAAAAGGTGCCTAGACTTTTTGAGGCCTTTAATTATGGAGAAAGCCTATCTCTCTACAAAATTGTATTTGAAATCATACCCACATAATTTTCTTGAGTAGAATGTAATTAAGTGTTAATTTATTCCTTCCTCTTCCTTTTGAGTTAACACAGCCACTAGGGTATGCTCACTCCCATAGATGTACATAATGAAATCTTTAGAAAAGTCAATGATAACTAGTACATGCACGGTAGATATTGCATCCTTAATTTCATCAAATGTTTCTCTTAATTTGGGTGTCCAATTCAAGGCCTATTTCTTCTTTAGCATCAAAGTGATTGGTCTCACCAATCTTATGAAGTGAGATATAAACCTGCTGATGAAATTAATCTTTCTAAGGAACGATTGTATTCCCTTCTTGTTTACTATCAAGGCTAAGTCTCTGATGGCCTTTATTCTGTCTAGATCAATGGTGATCCCTTTTTTGGATACTATATATCTAATCATCTTGTCTTGTAAGACCCTAATAACACATTTATTAGGGTTAAGAGACACATTACATTCTTGGTACATTTGGAATACCTTCTCCAAATGATCAAAGTGATCCTTTATTTCCATAGAAAAAATAGTGAGGTCATCTACGTAGATAAGTATGATATTATTAATTATCCCTTTTAAATTTACATACATTTCCCACTCTAATGTTTCCCCAACATTAGAGAGGCCAAAAGGCATCTTCACATATGTGAAAGTTCCCTAATTTGTGGTTAAGGTGGTCTTGTGCTGATCTTCTTCATTTACCCATACCTGATTATACCCAGAAAATCCATCTAATAGAGAAAACATATCTACACCCACTACTATCTAGAGGATCTAATTTATATAAGGGAGTAATGTTCTTTCAAGGATGCCTTATTTAAATCTCAAAAATCCATGCACAGATGGATCTCTCTAATATTTTTTCACATAAGAACTAGATTGAACACCTAAGTCAAATGTATAATTGGGTATATAATATTATATTCAATTAGTTTCCTAAGATCTTAGGCTATCAAATATTTGATCTTTGGGTTTACCAGCCTTTATTTCTACTAAACTAGTTTAGCTCCTTCTACCAAGTCTATAGTGTGATGAATGAACTTACAGTCATATCCCTTCAAGTCATCATAAGTCCATGCAATGAATCCTTTATATTTGTTATATAAATAAACCAACTTCTGTTTATCTTTCTGTGGAACTTCTTTTCCAATTTTAATCTTCCTTCCACCTCTGACATCAAACTCAAAGTAATTAACCTTATCTATGACAAAATTTCACTTGTCATTCCTTGCATCATCAAAGTAAAAAATATTTTCTAAGGTAATAAGGCCCTTTAGCAACATATTAGTCTTTAGCTATATTGTTTGGTCCCCATAATCCTTTTCAATTTTTGGTTGTAGTTTCTTCATGAATTTTCATAATTGTTAGAGGAATATTAAAATTTGAGCATCATTTTAAAATACTTACTAGTTTTGGTTGTTATCTAAAATAATGATCCTGATGATTACCCATACTACTTACTCATTGGTGAATAAGTCTATCACGGGGTCAAATTGGGAACAAATTATTCCCATTTTATTAGCCTTTAGATTCATAGCCCTTGGGGTGAACCAAATGTTTAAAGCTTTGAAGGCTTTAATTAGATCTTATATATGGTGGTAGTAAGATCTCATGTACAATTTATTTACGATTGCTACCCCCATTACCTACCTTAATACGAATTGAAAATAACGAAATGCCTTCATCTATTTGATGCCCATCTGCTCAGAAAGGCTAAGGCCATGGACTAGTGCCTCATATTTAGCCTTATTTTTATATAGGTAAACTAAAATTGGGAGGATTAGAAGTTTTTTTTTTAAGGAAACATTAATTAGATTCAAAATCTAGAGCTCTTCTTGCATTTTGCACCATCAAAATATAGAGTCTAGAATATGGACACATATTCAAGCCCTTTGCTATGATCTCCTTTCTTCTTTATAACCTCAAGAATGACTTGGTCTTCATCATGGATCACGTAGGTTCAAAGGTCAGTGGAATCAATGTTTGTGAATGGGTCATTCTCAATGAATTTATTAACAAGGGCTTCCTCCTATGGAGTTTTGGTATCTGTAACCTTTTCTCCTTTGAACATCTCCACATAGTACATCTTCATTCTTGAGAAGGAGGTGTACATTTATTTGAAGTTCATCATAACTTTATTCACTATGTGTTCTAAGTGAAGTGGTTTAGACAAAACTTTCAACTTTGTACGAAGCTTTGTCCTCAGGTTTAGATGGGACCAGTCTAATGATAAATACTCTTCTATTTTGATGGTGAAGTCTCTTAACAAACATAGCCCAAAGATAGGTGAGATGTCTATCATTATAATTTCTTAGGGTATAATAATACTAGGACAAGAATATAATGTTAGGGGAAGAGACCTTATGATCCCTAAGGTTTAAACCTTCTTACAATCTAGATACATCATTCCTTTATTCAATAGATCATACTTCAATTGTAGTGCATATTCTATTTGTTTAGGCATCACCGTCGTACTCACACCTAGATCAATCATGGAGTTGTGTAATAATTTATTCCCCATAATCAACATCAAATAGAATGGGTTAGGTTTTGTTCTGCTTACCCCCTTTATGGTATTGATGAATAAAGAGGGCATCTGGGGTTACACGATTATGTTATCTTCCTTCCCATTTATCCCTATAGGTTCTATAGTAAGATTTACTTGCATGAGATTTTATTTCTCCAAGACTTATTTCTATGGATACTTCTACATGAGGATCGATAGGACATCCCAAAGGGAGATGTTGATTGGAACCCTCTTCAACTATTCTACAACATTGTGTGACCCTTATGGTGAGATCTCAAGATATTTAACTTTATTATGCACTATCTTACTCCATTTTAAATATGTTATACATGAGGACTATGGTGTTGGGCCTTTCTCAAAGGTCACTCTCTGCGTTGTAGCAGCTTTAGGGCATTCAACTAATCTTTTTTTTGAGTAATTTTAGTAGACTAATTGAACATGTAGGGTTTTATACATAGGAACTTTGCTCATGTAGATTGTATATTCACCTTTAACCAAGAGAACAATGCATGCTCTAGGTATATTTTTTCTTCTTATTTTATATACTTCCCTTGCATTTTCCCCATTAAGACTACATTCTCAATCATCAGAGACTAGTATGTGTAGGCCAAATTAGGGGCATTCACTTATCATCATTGTTTGAAAACCTTCTATTATAGGTTTCCATTAAAAAAAATTTACGGTCTATGATCATCATTATAGGGAAAACAACATGAATTACAGTCATCCACTAAGTTATTTTGGATAGCAACTAGCTCTCTATTTGCATTAGGTGATAGTCTATGTAAGGGGTCATGTACTGTAACTATTTGGTTCATGGGCTACATCTGGTGGTTTGGTAATTGATGATTAAAAGTTTCATAGTTTGGACTTTTATCTCTCCTAATACTAGTTTTATTTATATGGTGCTCTCATTTCTTGGTATTTATTAAAATGGGGATTTGAAAGCATAACTTGTTGCCTTTTAAGATTGATTATCTCATTATAGAAGTTTTGAAAGATACTCTTTATATCATTCATCTCCATGGCTAGGGAGGATTGAGTGGACATGATAACCTAATTAGGTGGATATACATACATATAATGTGGGGTTCTTGAGGTACTTGGGGCTTCTTCTTGTGGAGAAATTGATATCTCTAGGAACATTATCATTGACAGACATGGAGGTAGCTTTCTTGCATTCATCAAATTATTTTTGGCCCTTAATGATAGATCATAAGCATCTAGTAGTGTTTGGCCTCCATGTGATTGAATAATAATTATAATATCTAAGTTGAAGGCCTTTAGGTAGAAAATAATGTCCATGACTTCAAGTAGTCACGACACTATTGGGATACGTTGCTAAGTCTTTTTGAACTTGGTGTTAAAATTAATAATGGCTTCTTGTACGCCTCTTTTGATGGTTATTAGTTATTTTAGGAGGGATGATAGGTCTAATTTCTCATTAAATCTCTCAAATAATTTGCCACCCAAGTCATACTAGTTGCTAATGGAGTTGGATAGAAAATATTGGTACCAATCAAGGGTACATCATTTGAAATATGTTACTATTAGCCTTAAGGTTATGTTATGTAAATTGATTTAGTGCACAATGCACATATTTGTAACATCTTGGAGATATTCTATTGTGGTCTTAAAATCCTCTCCTAAGAACTTGAGGATCACCTTTAAGGCATTCATAGGAATAGGGTCCCACATAGCTAGGGGTATTGGAGGGATAAGTGGGCTGCCACTATCCCATGATATGAAGTTCCTCGATGGGCCTTGAATAGACATTTTTATTGATAAGTACCACTAGACCCTATGGTCCTTGGGTGAGTTGGAGATCTTAGAGGTAGTGTTAACAAGATCAAATTCTTTGTTGTCTATGACCTTGTTACAAGCCTTTGGCTCATAAAATTTGAATTCTAAATAGATGACTATTATATCTAGTCCCACTAAGTATTCTAGAAAAAAATGATTGATTCCTAAAAATCTAATGTCAGTTTTAATAGCCTCCTATGGGAAGCTTTACAGTCATGGGACCAAATTGTAGTCTATAAAGCAACCTCTAAGATTTTAGAAGATAACTCTTCATTCCATTTTGGGGGATGAAAAGGGAAAAGGGAAGAAATGAAAATAATACTAAATTAATAATAACTAAGGTGATACACTAAGAGATTTAAATCATTAACCTATAATTTCATGAAATAGATTGAACCCTTAAACATTATAGATCATAAATGAGCATAAATCATGAATTAAGACCTATAATGAAAGTAAAGATCAATACTATAGAAGTAGAGGAAAAGAAATAACAGATATAAATGACTTCCCACTCAAATTGACATAGAACATCACTTCATCTTCATTGTTAGATGGATAACAGAATATAGAAAGGCCTTAAGGCCATAATACAAAATTTCCAATCACACCCATGAGGAACACCTACTAAGGACGTAGAATGAAAAATTTATAACTACTATTACTTCTATTATATTACAAATGGTTGTTTATAAAATTATCAAATACCACTAAAATGATAAACAACCCCTTCCAAAATGGATGAGCCTAGAATATATAGGTGAGACAACCTCTTATGAAAATTACACGTCAAAATCCTAATACTTACTCCCATGATGATGCCATTGTAATTAAATGAGGGACTTAAGCTCATTAATGCAATTAGCCTTTAGATCCTAGATATTACATGGCTAATCTATCTTGTTAAGGTTATGATGCTCAAGAGTAGTGTAGTGATGCCACATGTATATCTTCAGAGCTATCACTACTATGTTGTTAGGGATGGGGATCCATTTTCCTTAGCCAATTGCGCAACTCATTTTCTTGACAATAAAGCCTTGGCCTTTGAAAAAGCATCATCATGCCACATGGAAAGGCTCATCTCCTTCATGTTTTAACTACCTGATGGGTCCCTTTCTTTTTTAAACTATCCAATGTTGTAACTCCAAGGTGTGACAGACCAAAGACACTCATGGGTAAGCATGAAGATGGCACATGTTGATCTAGAATTTTTACTAAGAAAATGGGAACTTATTTGGTAATGGTAAGTGTGAAGGTGCCATATGTAAATTAGATGTTCCTCATAGGGGAAGTCAGGCATTTATTTCCAAAATTGAGCATGAAAGTGCCATGGGCTAAAGTCAGATTAACCAATAAATGGTTTAGTGGGCCCCATTAATTCATCCACTATATAATGGTGCTATCATAAGGTCTGACTAAAATGAATTAGCTTTGGATGAGTGTTAGGATTCCATGTGTTGAGCTCACACTATATCTAAGGGAAATAAAAAAAATTTGTAGGCTGAAGAAGCACTAGATTGACACATGGAAGGAAGCTAAAGGACATTGATACTTAGATAAAATTTTCAAAAAGGATCTCAAGAAGGAAAAGGTTAAAGGAATAATCATATAAGGTACCAAGAAAGCCTGAGGTAAAAAGGGTTAACTACTCCAAAATAATAAAATGTGGATTTTGATCCACAATTCCATATCATGTTTTACAAAATCAGTAGACTAATGATTATAACCTCCTTTAGGCAAATCATTGTATATTGTCCCATTTTATTTACTAATGATTCTAATCACTTTAAGTAAATCACTATGTTTTCATCCATTTGAAGGTTGATGATTTAACCACCTTTAGGAAAATCATTATCTTTCTTCCACCCAACTAAGGCACATTTTCCTTGTGATAATGCTTATAACCACCTTTGAGCAAGCCATTATCTCTATTCTACCAAATCAAGGCATGATTTTATCCTACTAATTATTATAAACACCTTTGTGTAAATCATTACCTTTTTTATCCCACCTATGCTAATGATTATAACCACTTATGGGCAAATCATCTTGTTTATTTTCCTAACTGGGCTAGCTCCATCTACCACTAATTATAACTGCCTATGGGCAAATTAGTCTTTTCCACCCCATTTCATCTTTTTTGTTCTAATAATATCCTCCTTTTAAGGGATTGATTTACAACCCCTTCCCTAACCACTCCCTCAAGGGGGAACATATAGTTCATCTATTTCCATTTAATTAATAAGAATACATGACCTTTTCATTCTTTAAGAAAACATTAATATCATTCTAGCTTTCTATGCCTTCTCAAATAGGGGAAAACTATAGACACCTAAAAATGGCCACTAATGACCTTGACTAGACATTAGATCGATTCCTACCAACCATTGCAAATTAATCCTAAGAATCACTTAACATCCCAAATTTGCCTATGTATCATTCATCAAAGCTCAAAATCATGTTGAGACATCCCTAATTGGGGTATCCTATCCTATACAACAATAAACTCTCATATATTGATCCCTAATCATCCTACAACATCATAAACATAAATTTGGCTTATGGACCTATTACGTGGGGCACATAAATAAATATTAAATATTGAAAGAGGTAAATGGATCATCAGAATTAATTAATAAGTAAACTAAATTAAATGCCTAGTTGAATTTCCCATGTGAAATTAATGAATAAATAAAAAATTAAATTTAAAAATATTAAATATCCTAGTTTTTCATGATTACATTTTACAAGTTATCAATATTTTGAAAAATATTGTAAAACATATATTTTTGGAGACCCATGCCTATTCATTGCATATCCTAATTAATTGACACATTTTAACTTTACTAGGGTTATTTTGACTCACTTGGGTTAGGTTTAAACCCATTTCATGTTTAAAATACATAGTAACTAGCATTGATTTGGAGTTATTTTTTAAGCCTATAAATACAAGCAATTACCTATTGAAAAGAGGGCTTAAAAATTGCAAATTTATAATGCAAGTTTTGTAGCATGGATTATATTCATAGTGTTATAATGCCAAAATATTGAGCCAAGCCACATCAAGAAATCACAAGCCATATCAACCCAACAATAGTGACCATAAGTGAATGAGTAGAGAAAAATCCATTTCTAAAAACTCTTTGAGCATAAACTAAGCAAGCCACGTAATGCATCATTTGGAGCTTTCAAGGAAGGTAAGAGATTGTTTGTATTTTACATTTTAGTTATAGTTTTCATTTTGTTTTTGTTTATTAAGCTCTGCCTATTATCTAGGCTAGAGATGTTAGCATGTTAGTGTGTTTATTTAATTATTTTATGGACTAACACAAGACTAACCTCCTCTCTTTGTCAAATTCCTTGATCACAAATGACATGCTCGGTGGGACCCTAAAAGAATAGCACATACCAAAGAAACCAAGATTCAACTCTAAGCTTTTCAAATGAATGCTTGAATAGATTTAAAATTGGATTTTTAGTTTTATTTTTGCTATATTCTATTTTTTTGTGTTCACTTGGATTTACATAGAAACCAACATCAGTTTGGCATAATCAACATCAATTTCACTTGACCGGCATTAGTTATAGCTAACCATCATAGATCAGGGTATAGGATTGGACATGGCTAAAAAATTGGGATTTCAAATCTCCTTAATGATCCTAGTTTTATTGACTTGTATTTTCTCTGTTTGCTCATCTTGTTTCAAGTTTTGGGGAGTATTTGTAATATTTTGAGATAAATAACATTTTTGAGAACTATTTTTTTTGCCTCCAAGTTCATAGGTATCCAATATCAATGTTAATCAAGTGTCATTGGTTCATTTACAATTGGCATTGGTTCTTTGGTAATAGACATTGGTCATAGGTAACTGATGTTAGTCTCTGTGTAAAAAATATAGAAAAAATTGAGATCTATATTTTTAAAAATTGTTTGCTCATCCATAATTGTGCTTTAAAGTAGAAGGAAACTCTATAATATTTGTAGGACCAAGGTGGGAAAATGACATAGATTTGAAAATACTAACTTTTGAATACTTTATTTTAGTGCCTATAAAGAATGGTTAAGTCTTGAACATTTGGTTTTAAGTGCTTAAAATGAGCATAGATGTTTGTGTTATGTTGTTTTGTGAAAAGTTCTTAAAATTTTTGCACTTAAGCCAAAGGGACAAAAAACTCATCAAACATTTTATTTTGTACATAAAATTAACACTTGCTTAGATTTCAAATTCTTAAAAGCATTTGTGTTATTAATTATTCATTTTTTTATACAAAATTAAAAGTTTGTGTATGCTCTCCCCCCATCCCCTTTAGGGAACTTGGGTGACAAAAAGGGCATTTTCCTTGTAATTTTTGGCTTTGTCCAAGGCATGAAAAGAATGTTGTTTAAGCTCTCCCAAAAAACTTGTATGGTCTGGGTAATCTAAAAGCAACATATAAAGTCTTTTCACTTAGTTTTATTTTTAAGAAAATTTGATTATGAATGGGAGTTCATATCTTATTCGTGAGTTATTTAGGGAAGATTTGACCCAGGGTTTCATCTCCTAGAATTTTTTCAACCCCAGTCCATGGTAGGGTGTGTGTGTGTGTGTGTGTGTGTGTGTGTTTTCATATCTTATTCATGAGTTATTTAGGGAAGATTTGACCTAGGGTTTCATCTCCTAGAATTATTTCATCCTCAGTCCATGGTACAGTGTGTGTGTATGTGTGTGTGTGTGTGTGTGTGTGTGTGTGTGTGTGTGTGTGTGTGTGTGTGTGTGTGTGTGTGTGTGTGTGTGTGTGTGTGTGTGTGTGTGTGTGTGTGTGTGTGTGTGTGTGTGTGTGTGTGTGTTTTTTCATAGTGTTATAATGCCAAAATATTGAGCCAAGCCACATCAAGAAATCACAAGCCATATCAAGCCAACAATAGTGACCATGAGTGAATGAGTAGAGAAAACTCCATTTCTAAAAACTCTTTGAGCATAAACTAAGCAAGCCACGTAATGAATCATTTGGAACTTTCAAGGAAGGTAAGAGATTGTTTGTATTTTACATTTTAGTTATAGTTTTCATTTTGTTTTGTTTATTAAGCTCTGCCTATTATCTAGGCTAGAGATGTTAGCATGTTAGTGTGTTTATTTAATTATTTTATGGACTAACACAAGACTAACCTCCTCTCTTTGTCAAATTCCTTGATCACAAATGACATGCTCGGTGGGACCCTAAAAGAATAGAACATACCAAAGAGACCAAGATTCAACTCTAAGCTTTTCAAATGAATGCTTGAATAGATTAAAAATTGGATTTTTAGTTTTATTTTTACTATATTCTATTTTTTTGTGTTCACTTGGATTTACATAGAAACCAACATCAGTTTGGCATAATCAACATCAATTTTACTTGACCGGCATTAGTTCTAGCTAACCATCATAGATTAGGGTATAGGATTGGACATGGCTAAAAAATTAGGATTTCAAATCTCCTTAATGATCCTAGTTTTATTGACTTGTATTTTCTCTATTTGCTCATCTTGTTTCAAGTTTTGGGGAGTATTTGTAATATTTTGAGATAAATAACATTTTTGGGAACTATTTTTTTTGCCTCTAGGTTCATAGGTATCCAATATCAATGTTTATCAAGTGTCATTGGTTCATTTGCAATTGGCATTGGTTCTTTGGTAATAGACATTGGTCATAGGTAACTGATGTTAGTCTCTGTGTAAAAAATATAGAAAAAATTGAGATCTATATTTATAAAAATTGTTTGCTCATCCATAATTGTGCTTTAAAGTAGAAGGAAACTCTATAATATTTGTAGGACCAAGGTGGGAAAATGACATAGATTTGAAAATACTAACTTTTGAATACTTTATTTTAGTGCCTATAAAGAATGGTTAAGTCTTGAACATTTGGTTTTAAGTGCTTAAAATGAGCAAAGATTTTTGTGTTATGTTGTTTTGTGAAAAGTTCTTAAAATTTTTGCACTTAAGCCAAAGGGACAAAAAACTCATCAAACATTTTATTTTGTACATAAAATTAACACTTGCTTATATTTCAAATTCTTAAAAGCATTTGTGTTATTAATTGTTCATTTTTTTATACAAAATTAAAAGTTTGTGTATGCTCTCCCCCCATCCCCTTTAGGGAACTTGGGTGACAAAAAGGGCATTTTCCTTGTAATTTTTGGCTTTCTCTAAGGCATGAAAAGAATGTTGTTTAAGCTCTACCAAAAAACTTGTATGGTCTGGGTAATCTAAAAGCAACATATAAAGTCTTTTCACTTAGTTTTATTTTTATGAAAATTTGATTATGAAGGGGAGTTCATATCTTATTCGTGAGTTATTTAGGGAAGATTTGACCCAAGGTTTCATCTCCTAGAATTATTTCAACCCCAGTCCATGTTAGGGTGCGTGCGTGTGTGTGTGTGTGTGTGTGTGTGTGTGTGTGTGTGTGTGTGTGTGTGTGTGTGTGTGTGTGTGTGTGTGTGTGTGTGTGTGTGTGTTTTCATATCTTATTCATGAGTTATTTATGGAAGATTTGACCTAGGGTTTCATCTCCTAGAATTATTTCATCCTCAGTCCATGGTACAGTGTGTGTATATGTATATATATGTGTGTGTGTGTGTATGTATATATATATATAGATATATGTATATATATGTATACATATATACATATATATATATGTATACATATATATATATACATATATATATATACATATACATATATATATATATATACATATACATATATATATATACATATATATATATATATATGGGTACACGTACTATGAGAGCTAGGGGTTGAGTAGTTAACATCTCCTTTCATAATGAAAATATGAGTCATGTCTGGTTAACTAGGGGATTCCATTAATCATTACATGAATGGAATCAATATGAAAAATAATAGACCCTTACATAGTGATTTAATTGGTATGCACTCAATTGATGTGAGGCATCTCTAGTATTAATCACATTTTAGACCATCTAGATGGTCATAAATTTTGTGTTCTAGATAAACCCCACTTGCCATGGACATATTGTTGATGCATTTCAATTAGCCCAAAGGTCCATATTGTTGTATAATCTCTTGGGATGGGGAGTGTAAAAATCATACTACTTCATGCAGTTTTAATTTTTTATAAACACTTAAAATTCTCTTAAGAGAATGTATGTAGACAATTTTTAGTAATACAACGTAACATTATCAGTTATAGGATCTAGGACATTATACTTAGTTGTATTTGGTCTTTTTACTTTTATTTTCTTGGTATTTGAGTCTAAAACCATTTTTTTGTTTTTACCGCATCAAAATGAGTTTTATGTCCACACCACTCCATTGTTTGAAAAGGTGTTATGTTGTATATTTGATGCCTTACATTTTACCTTTATCTTTTTGACAAATATTTTTGTGTGTGCCACTTGATTAGAAAGGATAACATTATTTTGCCCAAATCCATTTCAATTTTTGTGCCTTAGAGTCATGAAACAAACCATTGATCATATCTTTAGAACATGATAATGTCATTATGTTGCTCACTTCATTCCATAGACTTGTTTACCTTATGTTAAATGCCATTTGTCAATAACAAATCCACATATGGCATTTAGATATTTGTCTAGTGTCTTATTCCATTCACCTTTATCTAGATTTTTATTTGATCAAAGAATGATATATTTCTAGATTAAGTTTTCAATTAACCTTGACAAGTAAAAATCCAAAAACTGATTGATTTATGTTTATACATTATGTAATTTGGGCGTAGATATAGATATTTCTCTTTTGGGTTGTGTAACTTAGGTTAATTAATTACCCAATATGAAAAATATTTGTTTGTGACTTTATTTAGGATAAATAGCCTATATTCCTCATGCCTTTTACTTCATGCCTTATGCCAATTGGTCAAGTCCATGTTTGATTCTGTATGTGTAGTCTATATCAAAGTGTTTTAGATTTTTTAGATTAAATCATACCCCTTTCTTTAAAGTTTATATTTTTTGCTTCTTTTTCCAAAAGTCCTAGCATATGCCAATTTTGAACCTAACTTTTGATGATGTATTTAGCCAAAAGACCTAATTTTTTTTCCTATTTTAAACTTGTTTGTAACACTTTAAACCTAGAGTTTGGCATTCTAATTCTAGTTCATCCACTTAAACTTTTATGTGAGACATTTAACATTAAACATTTAATGTTAGATTATTTTAGACCAAGTTTTAGCACATACCATTTTGGAGATACACCTCCACCTTTCAGCTAAGTTAGACCATGTATAAACCATTTGTCCTTTGGTCATCATTTTTAAGAGTTTGTATAACTCTAGGCCTTTTATGGATATTTCATCATTGATGTGGATATGTATCATTACACTTATGGTGGAACCATGTACAATCTAAATTATGATATAATTTTTACACAAATTGACTTTGTTCGAGACCCCTATGGTGAAGAATCAATTTGTGAGATGGATCCTTATCCTCCTTATAACCCTTAATATGGGGAAAAAATCCAAGATCTTCAAACATAGTGTTTGTTGGTACCTTATTTAGGCTAATTGACATATGATTCTCACCCTTTATTGACCATCTACTCCCCCACATATACCATTAATCCTCCTTTGGATTTCATGAGCCACCAAGATCTACAACATCCAAGGATTACCATTCCTAGACCTCATCCTTTGGCTTGTGTGATCAGTTAAGTTCCAAAATAACCTACCATTTTTATACTAGGAGTTCATCATTTAGATTATGTGAGCCACCTAAATTTTTGATGCCATACCATTTCTATCCTAGGACCTCATCCTTTGGTTTATTTTTGAAACCAAGCTTCACAACACCATATCATTACCATTCCCATCCATTTCAAGTATGGTAATTCATTATCCTAACCAAGTTATCTAATCACAACTCGATGAGTCATAATTATTGTCCTTAAACATAAACCAACCTTTTTTAAGCCTATAATTATCTAACGATAGGTATCCATTTCTAACTATTCCCTACTTTATATAACACCTACCAAGTCATCTAGCCTAAATTGAGATAATTAATACCTCTCCAACAAATCTAATTATTTGAAAATCAAGATATGTTTAAAATAGGTATTTTACAACTACTTGTAAACCAAGGCACAAAGAACCAACCAAGCCATAATTTTTGTGTCAAACCAACCATTTGTGATGAGTAAACCTATAATGAATCACCTTTTGATCCTATACTTTTTTTTATAAGTCTCACTTTGATAAGCTAATCTCTGTTGAGTCACTTCTTAATGATTATAACTACCTTTGGGAAAATTAGTATCTAAACCATATGCCTATTTTTCAAGAGCCTCTCTTAAATAAGATAGTCTTTATGGATTTGTCTCTTTGCCCTTTTCCCATCTTGGAGGAGTCTCAATTTGACAAACTAGTCTCTATGGAGCCCATTATGCCATCACAAGCCATTACTTGTCCAATACCAAGCATTCAACAACACTTTTTTGTTGCAACATCCACACGATATGAAGAATAAACATTGAATTTAGGCTTTATTTTTGAACCAACATTGAATTTATCATCAAATTTAGAATCAATATCAATCTCAACATTAGATTCAAAGTCCCTTGAGTCAGAATTAGCTTCATAATCAAAATATGTTTGTGGTTGTTACAACATAGGTTATACATGCCTCACAAATAATTTTAAATACATTTGTGATCCTTTCAAAATTTTATAGGATAATCACTTCAATTTCAACATAAGTTATCCTAGTATCTTCTATGATGATTGTGTTGTCTCCCTACATTCCATTATCATTTCACATGCCATTAACACCAACCAACATAGCCATTATATTGACCTTTCATCTCCCACAAGTATCAATTGGGACCAAAATAATCACACCTTATTAGACTAAATCCATGGAAACATATTAGTTAATTAATATTAGGGGGACCAAGACCGCATTCATTTAGAAGAAGAACAATTTCTTAGTGAAACTTTTTTGTATGTGCTAGGGGACCATCAAAGTTTAAACTTAGCTTCTTCTAGTGAAACCTTTTTGGAAGTGCTAGAAGACAATCAAAGTCAAATGTCAAAGTTTCTTAGTGAAAATTTCTTAGAGGTACTAAGGAAAAATCAAGATAAATTCATTGGTGAAAACCCATTCGAGGTGCCAATAGCTAAGCAAAATAGTCCTTCACTGCTTGTTAAAGACATAATAAAATATGACATCAGTACAACTTCCACTCTATATCATAATCAAATGATAGCTAATATTAGGCCTAAAAAATATAAAATTTTTGTGGTCCTATCAAGAGCATATTCAAAATTCTTTAGCCCCACCACATCTAAAGTTATGTCAAATCCGGAATCAACAATATTATGTGTGCCTAAAAATCATGATATTCATTTTTTGCACAACCACTATGCATTCCATTATCATCCACCTTTACATTACCAAATCAAACCTATCATCCATTATTTATCCATATTTACCATCCCTAGCCACACTTTCTTTTGTAGAGGCTACAAAGATACCTTGTCTTGATGTTTGAAGGAAATGCAATCAAAGTCTAATGAAGAACACAACAACATTTTTAGAGTCAAAATCTACAACATGTTATTGAAAAAGAAATTATTTAGAAGAGGTTTGGGCTAGTAATTTACATGATTGATTATTCTAGTTATATCATTTATTGATTAGGATGTGCATCTCCACATCATTAGAAACAATAAAAACATTTCCCTGGCAAAAAACATAAAACCAAATACCATACCTTGGCAAAAGTATTTACCATGATTTTTTACTTTACCATTTACCTTACCTCTTTAATTTTCCATTCATTTTACCATTATTTCATACCCTTCCATTTACATTTGACTTACCACTTGGGAGTAACCCTCTTACCATTTTACCCAAACGTCATACCATCATTATCCTAAACAATGGCATACCCTATGTCATTTTACCATGCCATCTCTATTAGACCAAAGCATATTTTAAGCCATCTTTCATAAGCCTAATTTGATTTTAGTTCATTTGGTTCTTACTGCACCTTCTACAAGGGGATATCGATGTAATTTAAATAGTTTTAGATTTCCATGTTTCATTGATAGTCTATGAAAGTAGTGTGATAGTGGATCTAGTAAGTTATCATTCATTCACATTTGAATAGTGCTATTGATTATAACTACCCATGGGCAAATCAATAGTCCACCTTGTGTTACTAATTATAACAACCTATGGAAAAATTAGGAACAACACCTTTTACCATTTATTGTTACATTACCTTACCATTACTATTATCATTTGCCTTGTCATTTGGCCTTAATTTGAGAACTTGATATTACCAAGTTAGATCTCACCACCTTTTGTGTTGTCCAAACTATTGTGAATTAAGGTCCCAATGGGACTATGTAGGCCATGATCACTTCACATTGAGGTTAACTCATTCTGTCTTTTCCATATATTCTTTCCATTTTGTGAGAAACCTAAGATAATGCTCTCACCATTTTCCAAGTGGTATCTTGTCAATATCTAACAAGTTAAGAAGCCTCAAAAATTCCAAAAAAAATCTAAAATTTAAATTTACAAAAACATTTGTCCTATCTAAGCCTAGTTTGTCATCTTTGATCCACCTTACTGGGTAAAATCTATTATTAGGATGCTTTATATTACTTTGAATTTTAGTCTTTCTACTTGTTTATTTGATTAGTTATTTGTTTATTTTTTTCCTATTTCTTCACTTTCCAGAATGTGCATTAACTTAGTCTATATGTGTTCATTGTGTGATTCTTTGTGAATTATTCTTGAGTTTATCCATATTCATACATCAACATTGTCATAGTGGTTTTTATCATTGATGCATTATTTTCAATTATTTATTGGATTGAGAGTCATTCCTTATGTATATTTCAGCTAAGTTATCATGATGTTTTATCATGATTCCTATTGTTCCATGTTATAGCAAAAATACATTGAGAGAGTTTACATGTAAATGTTACAATGATATATCTCCTTGGAACTAAAAAGTTTCTTGATCTAATCCAAGTCATATCCTACATAGATTAATTAAAAAAATGAAAGAATTTTAACCCTTATTAGTTTGGATGAGCTTCTCCCTACTAGTAGGTTACCTAAGTTCATCTTTCTCCTCTATACTATTTTTTCATCATATTCCATATCACATTTTCCACAATCAAGATACTAATGATTATAACCACCTCTAGGCAAATAATTTTATACCATCCCACTTGCATTACCAGTGATTCTAACCACCTTTGGGAAAATCATTGTGTTTTCATCCATTTCAAGGTTGATGTTTATAACCAACCTTTAGGAAAATCATTATCTTTCTTACACCTAATTGGGGAATGTTTTCCTTGTGATAATGTTTATAACTAAATTTATGAAAACCATTATATCTATTCTTCCTAATTGAGGCATGTTTTTATCCTACTAATGATTATAACCACCTTTGGGCAAATCATTAACTTTTTTTATCCCACCTATGCTAATAATTATAACCACCTAAGGGAAAATCATCTTGTTTATTCTCCAAATTAGGGTAGCTCCATATATAATTGATTACAAATACCTATGGGTAAATTAATATTTTATACTCCATTTCATCTTTTTGGTCTAATTATTTCCTCTTTTTGAGGGACTTATTACTAAACCCATTACTAACTACTCCCTCTAGGGGGACACCTATAGTTCATCCATTGTCATTGAAGTCATAAGCATACAAGAAATTCTCATTATTTTAGAATAAATTAATATGATTATATATTGAAATGCCTTCCCAAATAGGGGAAAACTATAGACACCTCAAACTAGCCACTAATGGTCTTTGACTAGACTTCAGACTGATTCCTACCAACCATTACAAATTAAGCCTAGTAATCACTAAACATCCCAAATTTGCTTATGAATCATTCATCAACACTTAGAATCATGTTGAGAAATACCTAATTGGGGTATCCTATTATATTCAATAATAACCTCTCACATATTAATCCTTAATCATTTTACAACATCACAATAACCAATTTGGCCTATGGACCTATTAAGTGGGACACAAGAATAAATATTAAATATTGAAAGATCTAGATGGATAATCATAATTAATTAATAATCTAAACCAAATTAAATTCCTAGTTGAAGTAGCCATGTGAAATTAATGAATAAATAAAAAAGGAAATTCAAAAATTTTAAATATCCTAGTTTTTCATGATTACCTTTTACAAGTCAATCCTTTAGAAAATATCTCTTTTTGGAGACACATGCATATTCATTGAAAATCATGATTCATTGACACATTTTAACTCCATTAGGGTTATGTTGACTCAATTAATTTAGTTTTTAACCCATTCTATGTTTAAACTACACTTTAACTCACTTTGAGTTGGGGTTAATTCATAAGCCTATAAATACAAGCCATTGCCTATTGGAAAGAGGGCTTAGTAATTATAAAGTTATAATGCAGGTTTTGTAGCATGATTTATATTCATAGTGTTATAATGAAAAAATATTGATCATATCCACATCAAGTAACCATAAACCATATCAAGCCAATAATGGTGACAAGGAAAGAAGGAGCATTAAAAAGTCCATTGCCAAAAACACTTTGAGCACAAACTGAGTAAGGCACACAATGAATCATTTAGAGCTTTCAAGTAAGTTAATATATTATTTATAAATTGAATTTTAGTTTTTATTCTCATTTGGTTTTATTTATTAAGCTCCCCTTATGATCTAGGCTAGATATGTTATCATATTAATGTGGTCATTTCATTATTGTATGGAATAACACAAGACTAACCTCCTTTATTTGAAAATTTCCCTGATCACAGCTTCATTTTTTCAATTATTTTTTTCTTAAGGGTCCTCTTCATGCTTCCTATGATACATTTGAATCTTTAATGCACATTTGGGTCACTTTGGATAGTCATCTCTATCACTTGACACGTTGGGACCATCCAATAGGTAATAGGAGATGTTGGAGGGGTAGTAGAGATGGTAGTGAAGGGAAAAAGATGAGGGGGAGGGGATATGAATGAATTATAATGTTTGAATTGAGAAAAACTTTGGAAGAGGGGTCATGGGATTAAAGGTAGGAAGGATGAATGGGAAGCCCATGGGAACATATGTGCCTACCACTAATCCTGGGTCATGCCTACCTAGGGTTAATGACTCCCAAAAAAGGAGTATTCATCAGAAAGGAAGAGATTGAATAGTTTAACCCAAATCCTAAGGTTCCCAAGCTAATGGAAAGAGGGGTCTAGGGAATAATGTGCATATCTATCATGACTAGTGTTAGAGGAACCACAGAGGCAAACAAAGGAGGTTGGGCTAGATTAGAAGGTATCTAGACTAAATCCTAAGGGTGATTCACCTTTTACTTCTTCTTGGGTATCTTACTTATGTTATCCACTAGTGTTATGGTAGAAGAACTACTAAGGATATTAGGAATTATAGGGGCTAACTATGTAGGTTTTTAGGCTACCATAAAAGGTGTTGATATATTGAAAGGGGAACAAATATGGGTCTAACCACTTGAGATGGATTCTTCAAGGTTATACTCATACTCGCTAAAGGAAGTGCACTTGCAAGTACCAAAATTTGAGGCATACCCAATAGAGGTAATAAGGAGGTTCCAAGTTTTGGAATGGATGGGGTGGAGGGAAATGAATAAATGAGGATGTTTGGAAGGATTTAAGCCAAGGTTACTTAGGTGAATAATATACAGGGCACAATAGGGAAAAGAGGAGGTACCACTTGAGTAACCTATGGAAGGGGAAAAACTAAGGGGTTCCAAAAGAGGGAGATAGTTAGTGGTATGAGTTAGGGGAGTAACCTACATTGGTGCTTATTTGAATCCTTGATTTGGGCTTACCTCAAGGATAATATTGACATTGAGTCTTAGGATTAGTGCATCTTGGGGTTAAAGTACTAGTGGTTGAGCTCCATGTGCTTGAGTTTCTTGATGTTGAGTCATGCATGTTTGTCTTGGTTAGGGATAAACCATCAAAGTTAATATAAGAGGTCGTAATGAAGTTGATACATCAGTAGGCAATATTTGAAGAGGAGGATGTAGGTCCAAGGCATGAGTAATAGGTGATTATGTAGGAGAAGGTGATGAATACTCTATAAAATCCTCTATTAAACCATAGGAGGAGCTGGTATGATCTCCACCGTGAAATGAGTAGGTGGTTGAGGGGGTGAAAATGAGCTCAACTAGACCTTCTTTCCCTTCTTCTAATCCATGATTTAGGCCAACACCTTTTAGTCATTCACAACATTCAATTATATATCATCATCATCCTTTGAATAGTAGGCCATAATTAATATTGAGGTGAGTCAAGTACCTCACCAAATGAGCCTTGATCATGTTATTAGGTTCCCAATGTCAAAGTTCAACTCTCCCTAAGTTTAAGGAATCCTACCTAGTCACCATTTTTTATAGGGGAAGGAAGGCCTTGTAAACATGATGATAAATAGAGATTTGGATTGGAATTCATGCCTTATACTAATGGCCTATGTAAAATACCAAACACCTTCCACTAGCTAGTACATGATCTCTAGATCTACAAGGTAATCTATGATGAAGTATGATAGGTGGAAGGGCTACTTGAGAATACCCATGACCCAAATCATGGTGTCATCCCAATAAAACAAGTAGTCACTAATTATTTAAATATAATATCTATTTTTTTATGATAAATATGGCATGATGGACTCTTTAATTTCATTATACACCACTAGGTAGAAGTGTTCATAGATATCCTAGATATGGTTTTGGTAATGGTGTCCATATAACTTATAAAATACTACATGGACCATCGAGCCCCTTAGAATCCATGTAGGAAAGGTAGATGGATTTAAGGTGATCATCCTATAAATCGTATCTATGAGATAGATCATCATATATAAATTACCCCTACTCGAGCATCTATTATGGCATTCACCAACTTGAATTTAATCAACCCTCCCATGTGTATAAACTTATAGTTAGTGAGGATCATTTAGAATAAGGACACCAATAATTCATTCACATGTAGGTAGTTCAAATTCCTAAATAATCAATTCAATTTAATTATACTTACTCAAACCTCCTACTAAAAGGTATAGACTATGTATGTGTTAATTTCCTCCTTGTTCACTCATTTGGCATCTAGGTTCTTAACCTAGTCTTTTAGGACCTCATCAATTTTGAAGGTGTCAGTCTATGTTTGTACTATCATAACATCATATAAAATGTGAAATCTTGGATGGAGTAATATGCTTTATATGTGGTCCTATAGATTTCATCAATTTGGTGCCAAAAATTGACCAAATAGACCTAGTCATGGACTTTGTCCTACACTTATCTAGTGGTGAGTAGGTTTTTGAATAAGTCATCTTAGGGGAACACCTTAGGCTTGGCCATATCCATGTGAAAATATCACTTATTATAAGCCTTAATGTAATATTAGAACTTAGGTTCCTCATCATTATCAGAGCCCATGTCCCTAGGTACATATTTGATAGATTTAAACATGTCATTATAATGCCTAAATTGTGTTAAGAATTCTAGGAATAGGGTATCCCTATACTTAGGTTCAACGTTCAATTTTGAGTATGACGTAACCATTATAACAAGGTAAAGTTTAATACAAAATTATTGAGTGTAGGGGGAAAACATAGGGGTATATGATCGGGATCTAGAAGTAAGGAGTTTATTTTATCTTTAAGGTACATAGTGATAACTATTAGTGAGATTTCTTTAGTATATTTATAAAATCATACATTCACCCTTATATTAATGACATTTTTCAGCTCATTTACTATGGATTAAAAGTGGGTTGGTGGCTTGATCTCCCCACATTATTTCCCAATCTAGAGTTAAATTTATAGCTCATGATCTTGCACCACCAACCAGATTTAGTAATGGTAATACAATGTTTTAAAACTATCTAATTGAGCCTAACTTTCTAGTTTACTAATGCCCATCATGTGGTATGCACATGGTCACATCTCTCTTAATCATCCTAAGTAACTCTTGCCTTATGTCATGTATCATTTGTTTATGCATTTTTTTTATCAATAATTAACACCTAAGCATATCCTTATACTTTATGTAATATCCTTAAGAGGGGTGAGGTGTCATTTAGGGACATGTGGTGTCCTATAATTAGTACCTAGGATCCATATTTACTTCATTTTGACCCTCATGGGACCTTAGGATGCCACCTACTCATATGCCTAGTTTTGTTACATACTATAAGTGGGTTGTGTTCCCTTGGAATCTGATATCTCTTATAGGACTGAGAGACTGGTTGATCTAACTTCAAGAAACATGGCATCCTCTAACTAGGTTGGGATCCCCTAGGCTCTAACATCTCTAAAAAGACTAAGAGACAGGTCAATCTAAAATTAAGAGACATGGAATCCTCTTATTAGAATAAACTGCACAAGTTAAGACATATTTTATAAGACTAGGAGACTATACAATGTAACATCAGGGGACATGGCATCCTCTAATTAGGGTAGGCTCCCCTAGGATTTAACATCTTTGATAGGACCAATAAACTAGCTGATCTAACATCATGTGATGTGGCATCCTATGATTTGGTGAAACTCCCCTAAGGACTTTAACATATATTATAGGACTAGGAGATTGGTTAATCTAACATTGAGTGACATGTCATCCTCTAATTGGGAAAGACTCTCTTTGGTTCTAACATCTCTAACAAGATTGAGAGATTATATGATCTAACATTAGGTGATATGACATCCTTTTATTGGGTTAGGATCTCCTAGGTTTTGACATCTTTGATATGACCAATAGACTAGTCAATCTAACATCAAGTGACATGACATCCTCTTATTGGGATAGGCCCCCAGAGGCTTTGACATATTTGACAAGATCAAGAGAGTAGTTGATCTAACAATAGAAAATGTGTCATTCTCTAATTGGATTAGACTCCCCTAGGCTATGATATCTTAGTAAGATTGGGAGACTATCTAATCTAAAACCAAGAAAAATGGCATCTTTTGATTGGGCTAAGTTCTCTTGGGATCTGACATTTTTGACATGATTGAGAGATTGGTTAATCTCACATTGGGTAAAGTGTAATCCTCTTATTGGGTTTGATAATTTCCATGTAGCTCTTTTCTAGTGGTCCATTTTTTCCTATGAACCCTACAAAAACACTAAGTATAAAACAAAAACATGTATAACCAATTAATACTTACTTGACAACCATTAAATCTTTGATTTACTATATAGGGCATTGTGTTTTTCACTCTGAAAAAGAATTGAAACTCTAGGAACTTCTTTTGAAATCTTAACTACAAGGTTAACACTCTAAATTCTTAAAACAATAAACCTACCTTAGACATAAAATAAACAAGGTTTTCCAGTGTTCATGTAAATCAAGGAAACACAAGAATTCAAAGACCTAGTTTAGATGAAGTTGGTTATAATGAAAGAATGGCTCTAGGGGCTATCTATTTTTGATAATTTTAAGGAGTAATCCCACATTTATACAAAAAAATGGGGCCTATTATCCACAATAAATGGTAACTTTTGTGAGGAAATTGATGATAATCACTTAGAATCCAACTAGTTAATCATTTTCCCCTACACAAAACACAAATTATAAAAAAGATATTTAGACATAATCATAAAATAAGGCACTAAAGTCATGTAATATAGAGTAGTATACTAATATTTGATCCTATAGGTGGCCACCAATGTGTGTAGAAAGTAGCATACATCTTGTGAGTCCTATCTCACATTATGACTAGGTTAGAAATCTTGAAGGTCTTGATCTTACATGTTTTATTAGACCATATTTTTACTATATCATAATGTTTATTGAATCTTAATAGAGCTTAATCCTAGGATTCCTTTAATTGAATTATGTCCATGAGTCTAAATCTCACCTTATCATATGGTTCCATGAATTATTTCATGAATTTATAAGTTGGTAGCCTAAGCATGATCATCATGATCAGTCTTAGTCTATAAAATAAAATGAAAGGAGATATTTTGTGGGTTTATTTATACCTACTGCGATCAACCCATATATAAAAATTTAGCAATGAGTGTTATTTGCAAAAAATTTCTCCAACCAACTTCTTGATGGCATATATTAAATTATTATTGGTGGAATTTGAAAATTTATTCCCTTGGGGGTAGTGATTAGACAAGAATCTTAGTATGATTCCATTTTCATAGGCCAATTTTATGAATTTTACATATTGAAAATAAGGATTGTTATCACACACCAAAGATATAGAGACCCCAAAATGGGTGGTTATGGTGTTTTCTGGGAACTTGATGACTTAAATAGTAGTGATTATTTTTGTTTTAACTACCTTAGATACCTTATATAGTAGTCCATGCTTATGAGAACAAAATTATGACCAACTATTGAATATAGGTTGATGACACCAATTAAATCCAATCCCCACTAGGAAAAGGGTGTTAACTCCATGATGGGTGGTAATGACATTACCATATGGTTTTTCCTTTTAGAGAAGGTCTAGCATTGATTGAAGAAGTGACTAAGGTCATGGACATATTTAAATATTTTTTGCCAGTAGTAGCCTACCTAGATAAATTTATGTGCCATGTCATTTTTTACAAGATGACCAGTTCTTGGGTTTTCATGTAAACTTTAAATTATTTCTTTGGCATCCTCTTTTGACATGCACTAGAGATAGATTCCTTCATGGTTACTTATGAAGATAATTCCCTTAGTCATCATGTATTGATAATTTTTTAATAAGAGGGCCCTATTTTGTAAGTGGTTCAGTCTTGAGGGTGTGTTTCCATAGAGTAGGTAGTGTATGAATGGGTCATACCATTTTGATTGTATCACTCTCCCTTGAACTAATTGGTACATAGTTATTCTCAAATTTATCTCAATTAATTTTTTGGGTGAGGTAATAACCTCTAACCAATTTGGGAAATTTTATTTCTAGTTCATACTCTTGTAATTTTGTCATTCATTAGCCTCTGCATTCATCCAACTCATTATGTCCCGGCATTTACTTTATTTATGAGTCTAGGAAAAGTTGTGTGCACTTTATTCCTAAGGATGTGGTTTCTAAATTATTCAATTCCTTAACTAGAGTATAGGCATTCTTGTCCAAGGTATAATATCTCATCTTGGCATCCTTAATATTGGTGCTCATAAAAACAACATAGTGTTTTTTTCCCTCTAATCTATGGATTAGGCAAGTAGTAATGGTGTGTTTAGAAGCAAAGGGGTAGATATATAAATCTTGTGTATAATCTAAGATGAAAAAAACTGAGGCTTTCA
Source organism: Torreya grandis (assembly GCA_037957365.1). Classification (NCBI taxonomy): domain Eukaryota; kingdom Viridiplantae; phylum Streptophyta; class Pinopsida; order Cupressales; family Taxaceae; genus Torreya; species Torreya grandis. The sequence continues at coordinate 262,684 of JARHVA010008570.1, read as the reverse complement.
TTTAGCATGTCATTCTACTTTTGGATCATATTTTAACATAGTATTAAAGCGTTTTATAATTTCAGCAAATCTATAAATAAACTTATGCACAAAGTTAATTTTTCCAAAGAAGGATTTTAATTATTTCTTTATATTAGGTAAAGGTAGTTTAGAAATTAAATATGCCCTTTCAAGATCAATAACAATACCTTATTTTGCGAAAATGTGACCAAGAATCTTACCTTTCATGACATCAAATATACTCTTCTTTAGGTTTAAGTAAAATCCATACCTTATGCATCTTTTAAATACATTTTATAAATAGTGCACATGATTTTACCTATATTTTAAAAACATAGTTAGGTCATCCATATATATTATTATGCATTTATTAATTAGTGTTTCAATATCAAAGTCTATCTCTCTTTGGAAAGTTGTGGTATCATTGATCAACCTAGAGGGTATTCATTTATAAGAAAATGTGCACACATGGTGGTGAAGCAAATTTTATCCCTATCTTTAGAATTAACCAAGACCTTTTTTTATCCCCAAAATCCCTCAAAAGAGGACATCATCTTATATCCATTCACCTTTTGGATTACTTAATCAAGGGAAGGCAATAGGCAATTATCTTTGTCTGAGTCTCAATTTAAGTTTTTTGAAAGTCTAAGTATAAGAGAATTTATCCATTTCTATTTCACATAATAACTTGGTTGGCCACCATGTTGGAGTGGTGAATTGGGAAAATTATCCTTGTAGAAAGTAATTTATGAACTTCTTTGTGTATTACGGGCTCCATGTTTGGTTTTACTAGCCTATCTCTTTGCCTAAATGGTTTATGACTAGGTTTATAGGGGATAATGTGAGTGATCAGTCTCAATTAAAAGAGCTTAAGGTATCCATAGGCCTAGGAAACTAGATCCTTCTATCTCAATAGTAATATTTTCAACTGCTCCTATTTATAATCCACCTACTCGGGACCTAGATTGACCATCTAGAGGTTTTATAAAATGTTGAGATTGATAAGTTGGCACTTTTGGTCCTAAAATTTAGGTTTTTTATTAGAAGGTGGCGTATAAAGTATAAATTGATCTTTCTAAAGAGGCCATCCATTTTAGGACCCATTTCCTATGAATATAAGGATCCTATCTTTATCTAGTTCATTCCTCAAGTTATCTCTATCTTTATCATCTATAACTTGGGTTTTAAATATTCCCTCATTACTAAGAAATTAGATCATCTTCTAGTCATTCTAAAAGACCTAAAATATTTAAAAACTTTTAGGGACAAAAAGACATGGGATTAGTTCCACAAATAACTCTTTTAACTCAGTGTCATCTAGGGGAGTTAATTTAACTATCAAAGATGCTAGTGACTCGATGACTTGATTTTCCTCATGAAGGATATGGATGATATTAAACACGTTTAACACTTTGATTATGTCTCAATACCTATGATTATACCTCTTTAGGTATGATATCTTACATTAAAATTTAGTGTTGATCTAGTTGAACACCATCTTAGAATCACTAAATACTCTCAGTTCATTTGCCTTCTACTTCAATTCAAATTGCAACCCAAGGATTAACACTTCATACTCCACTATATTATTTATGCAAGGATATTTAAACCTATATGACATTAAATGTTTACTCATTATGGGTTATATATGTATAACACTGACCCCTCTACCTTATTTGGAATGAGATCCATCTGTATAGAGAGACCATAGGTTGGCTAAGTTTTGGCAATAGCTATCTTGGTCTTTGGGAAGTTTTGTGCTTAGTGTGTAGATTCCTAGGTATAAGGATATTAGGTTTACTTTCTCATTTATGGAATTTTACTTAGTTATCATGTTTTTCATGAAATATTATCTATCTACCAAGATTTGGTTGGACACTCCCTTCCATGGTAACTGTTGACCATTTTGACCATAAGTCAAAATGGGTCAACCCTTATAGTAAAATACATGATATATGAGTTTATTATAATGTCATAGGGTGTTTTATAATTAATTTTATGTCTTACTATCCTTAGTTATTGTCTAATTAAGTCCTTATGTCATCCTGTGTCATTTAGGGGTCATATATGGGTCATAAATGAAGTGGTATAGTTTTCAAGGTGTCTATGTGTTCTAAAATTCCTTCCAACATAAAATGTGTCAAATTAATTGTCAATAGTGTTAGGAATAATTTAAAATTGTAGGTTCCTAATTGAAAATGAAGAAAGTAAGTGGGAAAGAAGGAGTTTCAAAGGTTATATGACCCATGAGGAGAGTGGAACATGGGAAGATATTTTGGGATGGATTTTTAACTTATTTGGAATCATTTACATGCTTTAAATGATTTATAAGTTACAAAAATGGGATAAAACCATTATTCTCTTCCATCACTCCACTATGCATATAAAACTAGTCAACAAGTTTTTAGATAGTATGACTAGTAAGAGAGGTTTCATGTAAAATGCCTTTAGTGGGTGATAGTACACTAATTATATTAAATTTTAATGGTATTATTTTAAGTATTTTTAACTTTTTATTTATGAACCATCCTTAACAAGTTGATTGTATATTTCTTCTTGTTATTTCCCACACTGTATAGGTTTTTCTCTTATTTGAGCTAGTTCATACAACTCAACTAATGAATTTTATTCCAAAGGATTTTTAATTCCTTTTATAATGTTTCCAATTTTTTTTTTCATTATTTTTAGTGGTTTGATGGGTCAAATAGTCCAAATTTCATAAATATGTCACAAATAGAAGTTATAGTTAGGTTTCACTACTTGTAAAAGTTTTGGTTCTCTACAAGGGTCTCCTATGAATGTGATATGTTTTTATTCATGATTTAATGTCATAAAAATCCACTTATTTACATTATTGGTCCTAAAATATCATACATTGATCAAATACATAGTCATATCAAACTCACAGTCAACTCCTTGCAAGCTTATATCTGTAGCCACAGTGTGTGAAGCTATGAGAACATTCATAGAGGTGTATGATTTTTTTTTAATTTTAATAAAAAATTATTGAAATATATAAATTTAATTAAATTTTCACCAAGTGGAACATGATTAATTATGGAAACAAGTTCTTAAACACACACAGGCCTGCAGTATTAGTGCATGCCTTAGGTGCCTACAGGAAACATACCATCATGGAATGGGAAAATTGAATATTGTTTTAAGTCCTTTAGGTTGTATTTATTTTTTTTAGTAGAATTTTTGGGTATAATATTGGTTGGAATAATCACACACCATGCACATTGACCATTTCACCTTCACTACCTTGCAACCTGAGATGTCCATCTATAGGTGACCATACTGAAAGACTTAAAGGATGGTCATAAGGATGTCCAAACATGTTTTGAGGACTTAATTATGTTGGAAGAAAAAGGATATTACTTGATAACCTGGTATAAGATCATATAATATTCAAAATTTATATTCTTACCTTCGTTGTCTTATATGTTGTTGTGTGTGCCTCTACAGGCTACCACAGAGACCTAAGCATGGTCATGGAGGAGTTTAACATAGTTTGAAGTTACCATGAATGTTTTTTAGGTTAGAGATACTTTGGTAGTCATTATAAAATCATTTTACTAGTTTTAGTCCTTGAGAAACCATCTTTAGATTGAAGGACTTAGCTTTAGGGATATAATCCCTAAAAACTCCAAAATAGAGATATTCGTGCTTTTGGACTTAATATATAACAATTTTTACTAGAGTTTTAATCAATAAAAATGTTTATAAAATATATACCTATCCTATTGGAATATCATTACAATATTATATGGTATTTATACAAGAAAGGATGATGTTATAGAGTTTCAAAGTCATACTTTTGTTCATTACAAACTTATAGTGATGTCTACAGGTTTTGAACCTCAAAGCACCTTCATAATTTAAAGTGGAAAAGTAAGTCATATACCAATGTTTAAAGGGTAATATTGAGTTTATAAACTCACTTGTGTTTCAAAGAGTGTCAACAAATTTTGGATTACTAGGTTATTACACCATTAACACCTATAGGTGTGCTTTGTCTTGAGACAACTCAACTATAGTTGACTATGGAGTACTGCAAGCCCATGATGTGAGATTAATCATGGAAACCTACAAAAATGAAAATTTAAAAAGTTAAAATATGTTTTCATGACATGTAATTTGATCATATATCATGTGGCATTAATTATAAGGCTAATATTCACCTACAGGACCCTTGTTTAGTCAACTATAGCTGACTATAGGTGATAATGAGCTAAAAGATGGTGTTATGAGTATTAACATAATGTGAAAATTATATGTTTAGGTCTAAATAAATATTAAATGACCTTGGGGATTATATGAGGGTCTTTAATAATTGTATTAAAATCTTAAAACATGTAACTAGAACCTATAAACAAGAGAAAACATAGGAACATAGTCAATCTACCAATTAGGCCTACCTGAACAAAAACATATGTTAAAGGTGTAAATATGGATTATATAAGGTTTTTAATCATGGTGAACACATATAAAATGATATTTATAATCCCATGAAACTCTCATATCATTAAAATAAAGGAATACAATACTACAACAAGGCAACCTATAGTCACATATCAAAACATACACATAATCAATAGTTTCCACATGTTTGTCTTAGGTTTTGAAGCATTTATATGGGATAATGATATGATAAATAGATAAAAACTTATAAATATAATACACATTATTTTATATAACCCCTCATGTATTAATTTTTGATGAGATAATAAGGAAAGTTCCCTTTTTGTCTTCGATAGAGGGTGTTCCCCAAGGGTCCAAACCTGCAAGCTTTGAGCAAAGAAGATGACAAGGTGAGTTGTAAAATTGATGAACCTTTAAGGAAGTTTTTTAAATTTTTTGGACACATGTAACCATAGGTATAAAAATTAACATGGGTTAATAACTCATCAAGGTGTCCTAAACCTACAAAGATGCAGGTATACCTACTTAGTCTAGACTAAGCCTATTACTCATTTCGGGGTTTGCTACCACTTATAGCATTAGGAGAAAATTTAAAAGCCTTGTAATATTATTTTATGGAGTTATAATGAGTTTTTAATCTATTATAATGTAGATAAAACCACATGAAATCCATTTCTTGGCTTGAACCAATTTAGGTTGTGCAAAATGCATGAGAAGAGCTCGAGTGGGCAAATTTTCAAGTTCATACCTACATGGAAACTTTGAATGAGATATAAAGGAGATAGGAAAATTTTAAGAGGTTCCTAAAAATAATTTATTGAGATTGGTTCATGAGTTCAATGTTAGATCTTTATAAACAATCCTCAAGGGTGAAAACAACTCTAAACCCTCCAAAACCCTAGATAGTGACCCAATTGGGAAGATTGAGTAGGAGATTCATCGAGATGGAATAGAATGGATTAAGAGATGATTTTATGTTTCATATGACTCTCCAATTATCCTCCCCATCAACCTTAGTATAAACTACAATATGAACAGATTAAAAAATGGATTTTCTTGATAATTTTGTGTATTATGTAGGTACAAAAAGGTTTCAAAGAATAAAATAAACTTTAAGAGATATATTTGTACTTTAGATAAATACTAATGTCCACTTATTTCATTATAATATCTGACAATTGTCTTTACATGTGCCTTCATCTTAGCCAGTCAAAACTAGCATAGTGCACAAGCTCGTGAGAGAGTGAAAACTTAAATTTGGAAGACTTATAAGGATTTTATAAGAAATATAATGACATGAAGGGTCTTATTATGTGTCATTAACTTAATTTTATGGATAAAATTAGGAAATTGAGGACCAAATTTGGTTCCAAGTTTGGAGGGTGAGTGAAAGAGAAGTTATTTGGACTATAGGTAGTGATAACTCATCTCTAAAGGAATCCTAATGATTATAGATGAAACCAATGCATGTTTTATCATGTATAAAACCACTCAATATTATTTAAATCATCACATATATCCATATTCAAATTTGGTACGTTCCAAAATGACCAAATGATGAATGTAGTTTTCTAAGCAAGCAAAAGGAGTTCTACACCACATTCTAGGAGTTTCATGCATTTGAGGGCCATGTGTCCTATTAGGAATAGAATGATCTATCTCACACTTTATTATATTTCATGTTTAACTCCTCATCTTAGTTTTACAAGTGTTCTTATGACTCTTGTACTTCTCTCTTCTCTTTCTAATTCTATAAGTAGTAGCCATTTTGGCTCTAGTAGAATAATACCATACCATGTATGGTGAATCCTTACTATAATGACATTTTATTTTGCCTTTTAACAATTAATATAAGTCTTTTTTTTATTTAATGAAAATTTTTAATTTTTTTTAAAAGTGATGTATGGTGAAGTTAGTGATAATCTTCTGTCATTGCTTCTCGTATCCTCTTATGTTTATACAAGAGTTCATATTCTAAAAGGTCATATAGAGTGTATTAAAGTGTGTTAGGATACTTTCAAGTACATAATTATCTTTAGAGTTTGAAATATTCCCTCTATTTCACTTTCCTTATGTTGTCTCATGCATATCACCTCTATGTTGAAACACTTATGTTATAAACTTTTAGGACTTGGAAGCTAGTTTGTATGCCTTGTTTCTTAGTGAAATAAGTATGATGGTCATGTGTAAATAATCTTAGTTTATCAACCTTAAATTATTTTAATTTCATGAAAACTTCTAAATATTTTCCCCATAAGAAACTAGTTAGTTAGGTTATAATCATTTTAAGGTATATTTAGGGAGTTATCCCTTAAACTTAGAGGTCTACTTCTACCTATAGGTAAATCCACATACATATAAGTATTCCCATGTAACCCAAATATGGAATAGGTTTAAAAACCCTCTTATGGGGTTTAATATTTGGTGAAAATAGTTTTAACACACTTGGTGGGACCCATTATCTTTAAGACAACTTGTCAAGGTGAAACATGAATGGTGGTCTTAATAACATCAGCTACAAATGAGTATGCTACTCAACATTTGGAAACTCAATTCAAGGTAAAATATACTTCAAAGCCATTATTTTGTCATAAATTTATCTCATAGTTCATTTTATTATTGTTTCATCATATATTAGATCTATTAATCCTATCAATCCACCTATTAGGTCTAAAATTCCTCTTGAAGTTCAATACCCTCATCCTAATTTACCTTTTGAAGAGAAAGAATATTTTACTAGCCAAGGAAGTGAAGATATTGAATATATTGAATAAAGTGAAGATCTTAAAGTAAACATGGCTAGGCAACATGATTTTCCTACCTTTAATACTAAAAATACAATTCACCTTCAAGCCTATGATGACATTCCTCCTAATACCACAAAGAGTGTACCTATATTCAATGGTGAGAGTCATGTTACACCTAGTGAACACATTAGGGATATCTCAATTTTAATAGTTTCTATATTTTCACTAAGCATAATATTTACATTATACATATTACCATGTCAATTAGATGTAAATCTCTTTATTGGTATAGTACTTTGCGTAGTGGATACATCACATCATGGGATCACTTTGAAGTACTTTTGGTTTCAAGGTTTGAAGATGAAATTTACCATACCTATCTTATACATCAGCTCAATGTGATCAAAATTGGCCCCGAGTAAATAATGCATAACTTCAATGAGATGTTTTAAAATAATTGGTATATATTTCTTCCTCCTATGAGACCACCTACTAGCTTTGTGTTCCCTACCTACTTGAGAGACATTGGTACTAATATTACTTTCATGCTTCAATCCATGGGTGGTTTTACTCTTCTCAAAGCATATGAAATTTCCATTAGAAATAATAATGTCCTCATTCAAGTAGCAAAGTTTCCTCCTAAGGTGTTTATGACATTTTTTCCTAATACTTGTACTAATAATTTAAACATTGCTCTAATTACTAATGTTAATGCTAAGCTTAGGACTGCTCCTAAGAAGGCAAAAGATTATGTTGATTAGAGAGAAATATTCATAACCTTAGATGTTAATAATAGGTGAAAGGGTCCTTATAAAAATAATTATAATTATAAAAAATAATGTATTTAGTAATATGGAAGAGGAAAAGGTCAAGAGTAGCCTAATTTTAATAGGGCAACCAATGTGTATAATCCAAATTCTACTACCAATGTAAGAGAGATGTTACCTATGAATAACAACTTGGTATAAGGAGAAGAAAGTCAAAAAGACCAATTCATGTATTATAATTATGGTGGAGATAAATATATATTTGATCTAGGAGGATTCACTCCTCTCTTATCAGCTGAAGATGAGGTCATGATACAAACAAATGAGGATTGGTAGCCTTATGGAGAACATTTCACTAACTTCTTGGTGGAAGATAATTTTGTAGTCTATCAAGGAGCCTCTAAGTCAAAAAATACAAGAGAAAAAATTAAATATATAGGAGGTTATAATATCATACCTACAAGCTCATCAAATATTCTTCTAAAGTAGTAGAGCATAGTTGTAAGCATGGTAGCTCCAAACACTCCTACACCTCCTTCAAGTCAAAATGTGGTAAGTTCTACTCAAGTGTCTCAATTAATCAAGTTAAAATAAATTATTTGACTCCAAGGACTCAATATAATGTGATTAATAACACATAAACATATTGGAATAATTAAAAAGTGCTAAAGCATTAATCTCCTTATGGTATGTCCTTTATATGCCTAACCAAAAAGACCTATTACAAAAGTAGCTATCCACTATTCCTACTAGTCTTTCACCTTCAAGTCAAATTCATGGACATGTTTCTCTCATATATTCCCCTAATAAAATTATTAAACCATATACCAAAGCTATGAATCCTCCATCTTTATATCTCGCTCTCATAGTCGGTGATAAATGGGTCCACAATAACATAGTTGATAGTGGTGCATCTACTTCAGTCATGCCCAAAGTTATAGTTGATAATTTGGGAATAGAATACAAGACTCATATAAAATTATTTATTTATATATATGGTACACTTAACAAGATAATAGGGTTGGTAAAAAACTTGAAGGTCTACTTACATGATTGTCCTAACTTTCATTTCCTCTAAGACATTGTTGTGGTGGACCTTCTTACTCATTTTGCAATCTATCTCTCAATAGATTTTATAGACAATATAGGTGGATATATCTTAGATTATTGGTCCTTGTTATCCTTTAAGAAAAGGTATGGAACAAAGGTAACCACAATAACTTAGCCTCTTACATGATTTCATATTGAGCCTATGTTGAAACAAGCTCTAATTTGAATTGTATGATCAATGAAAAGGAGGAGTTTAATGTGGATGATGGTGCTTCTTATATTGATAGAATTTATGACTTATTCCTTGATTAATATGGTGTATATTCTTATGAATATTATCTTAATGGCATTCTTTGAGAAAACTGACCTTAGTACTTATATCATGCATGAGGAGCCATTTGAAGGAGCTGAGGTAAGTGTCAAACATTCTTTCTCACATGATACTAAGGGTAAGTAAATGATTCATGAGTATGATTATGATATATTGAGGAATATAATTAATAAAAATAGTGGGAAAAATTATGTCTTTATACCTACCATTGATTAAGCTTCCATTGATGATGGCAGTCATAAGTGAGAAGAGGATAACTTATGGTAAACATGCAATGTCATATGTCAAGAATTTTATCAATTAAGCAATGCTACTTTCCATCCAAAGAATTATATGTCTGATGTGACTGATAATTATTATAACAAACATAATGTTGAATGTCACACCAAGAATGGAGAAGAGTTTCATGTTTTGAATGAATAAGAATTGTGGCAAAGGTTCAATGCCATATTAAATGAGTTTGATAATCATGGTAAGATTAGTTTTTCTCAAAGAAATTACAAACCTGATGTCAAGGTTGCTAATGAGGCTAACAAGAATGTTTTTGAGTTTTTCATCAAGCACAAGGATGAATGTTATCCTAATGATCAAGATCTAAAACTATGGAGTTTGATGAAGCTATTAACCTAGAGGTTGTAAACATGGAAAATGAGGTCAAGGTATTTTATGTTGTGACTAAATAATAGTCAATATATCTATACAAGGTAAATTCATATTCAAATTATTGGAACATAAAGAAGGATAATTAGAGGACTCCAAGCATTAAGTACATCATGCATAAGAAGATAGAATGATTAAGGAAGTTATCATACACTTAAATATACAATTTGAGGAGGGTAAATCATATGATAGTGATCAATAAATTTGATTCTCCAATCAATGATTTTACATATAAAGGAAGAACACTCATTAAGGCTCTAAATATCCCACTTGTAGGCATGAGAAGGCATAGAGTTGATAAGCTTCTTGAACATACATATATCCAAGTGATTGATGATGGGCATACTTCTCATGCTAGACCACATTCATGGAGTGATAAATATGCAAGGGGAACTATATTTGATATTGTTTGAGGTATGAGCAGATGTTTCACCACAATAGTGAGTTTTTGTAAATAGTAGATTAGGTGTGTGTCTTTCTTTTAGTTGTGTTGTGTTCCATAAGTTTCTAGTTAAACACATGTGCATATTTTGGGTGTGTCTTATTTTGTGTGTCTTTATTTTATGTTTTTTATGGTGTCAAAGTAAATTTTTGTGTCAAAATGGTATACATGTCACTCCATGTCCCAATGGATAGGATTAGGCAATTTGTCTTGGCATAACAAGCATACCACCCTTAGTAAATCACCAAGAATGTTGACCATTTTAACTACAAGTCAAAATGGATCAATCCCCTATAGTTTAAAAATTAATATAGGGATCTAGTATAATGCCATAGGTTGTGTTATAGTTCATTTTATGTCATTTGATGTCTTACTAGCCTTGGTCATCAAGATTCCATGTGTTCCAAAATGAAGTGGTAAAATTTTTAAGGAGTCCATGTGTTCCAAAATTACTTACAACATCCAATATTTCATATTTATCGTTAGGAATTTCAAGAGTTATTTAAACTTATAGGTTCCTAGCTAAAACTCAAAAAAGTAAGTGGAAAAGGAGTTTTAAAGGTTTTATGACCCATGAGGAGAGTGACACATGAGAAGATATTTTGGGATGTATTATAAAATTCCTTAGACTAATTTACATGCTTTAAATGTTTTTCAACTAATAAAAATGTCCTAAAACCACTCTACTCTTCCATCGCTCCACTATGCACATGAAAGTAGTCAAAAGGTTTTTTGATAGTACAACCAATAGGACAGGTTTTAGTTTAAATGCCTTTGGGGGTGATATTAAACTTATTAAAATTAATTTTTATGGAAAGATTTTAAGTATTGGTCACTTTTGATTTATGAACCATCCTTAAAAAGTTGACTATATATTTCTTCTTATTATTTCCCACACCCTATAGGTTTTGCTCTTGTTTGAGGTAGTCTATACAACTCAACTTATGAATTTGCTTCCATAGGATGTTTTATTCCTTATCTCATGTTTCCCATATTTTTTTTCATTATTTTAAGCTATTTTATGGTTTAAAAATAACAAATTGTAAGAAGATGTTACAAATAGAAGTTATAGTTAGGTTTCACTATTTATAAGAGGTTTGGTTCTCTACAAGGGTCTCCTATGAATGTGATATGTTGTTCTTAATTTTTTCATGTCATAAACCTCTCCTTATTTCCATGATTTGTCCTACAAGATCATAAATTTATGAAACACATAGTCATATCAAACTCACAATCAACTCCTTATAAGCTTATATTTGTATCCATGGTGTGTGAAGTTTTGAGGACATTCATGGAGGTGTATAAGGAATTATCAATGTGATCACATTATTGTAATATAAACAATCAATTCAATATTTCCAAACTAGAAAATGATTGATTATGGAAACAAGTTCTTAAACATATATAGGCCTACAATATTAATAGTTATTGGTGTTTTTAGGAAACATACCACATTGGAATGGGAACATTGAATCTTGCTTTAAGTCCCTCCGGTTGTAAGGATTCATTTGAGAAACATGTAAGATTATAAGAATAGTTGGAAGAATCACACAACATGCAAAGTAACCATTTCACCTTCACTACCTTACAACCTGAGATGTCCATATACATGTGACCATACATAGAGATTTCAAGCATGGTCATAAGGATGTCCTAACATGTTTGGATTCCTTCATCAAGTTAAAATAAGAAGGATATTCCTTGATAACCTGGTATAAGGTCATATAATATGCACAATCCATAGTCTTACCTTCACTGCCTTATATGTGATTGTGTGTGCCTTTGTACAATACCATAGAGACCTAAGCATGGTCATGGATGAGTTAAACATATTGTTAGGTTCTCATGAAGGTTGTGTAGGTTAGAGATACTTTGGTAGTCATGATCAAAGCATTAGAATATTTGGTAGCCTTTAGAAACCATCTTTAGATTCAAAGACTGAGATTTTGAGACAAAATCCCTTAAAGCTCTAAAATAAAGCTCTTAGTCCTTTTGGAATTAATATATAACAATGCTACCAAGATAGTTTATCTATCAAAATGTTTCCACCTTATAGCCCTATCCTAGGGGAAGAGCATTGCAAGAGGATATGGAGGTTGGATAAGTAGGGAGGATGTTATAGAGTTTTAAAGTCATGTTTTGTTCACTACAAACTTCCATTGATATCTACATGTTTTGAACCTAAAAGGACCTTCACAATTCAAAGTGGAAATTTAAAGCATATAGCAATGTTTTAAGAGTCATATTAAGTTGAGAAACACACTTGTGTTTCAAAGAGTGTCAACAAAGGTTAGAGTACTAGGTTTTGACCCCATTAACACCTATAGGTGTGATTTATCCTGAGATAACTCAACTATAGTTAACTTTGGAGTACTATAGGCCCATGGTTTGAGATTATGCATTTAAACCTACAAACATGAATATTTAAAAAGTTCATAGATGCTTCTAGGACCTCTAATGGGATCATAGATCATGTGGCACTAATTCCATAGCTAATGTTCACCTACAAGACCCCTATTTAGTCAACTATAACTAATTATAGTTGATAGTGAGATAAAAGATGGTGTTATTAGTATTAACATAGTGTCAAAATGATATGGATAGGTCTAAAAAATTTTCAAATAATAATGGGGATTAAAAGAGTGTATTTAAGCATTTTATTCAAATATCAAAACATGTAACCAACACCTATAAGCAAGAGAAAACATAGGTTAAAGGTTCAATTATTGATGATATGAGGTTGGTAAGCATGGTGAACACCTAGAAAATAATAATTACCATCCCATGAAACTCTCATATCATGGAAATATGGTAATAAGAGACTACAATAAGGAAACCTACACTCACATGTCAAAGCATGAACAAAGTCAATAGTTTCCACATGTTTGTCATAGGTTTTAAAGTATTTGGGGGGATAATGATATGATTGAGAGATAAAAATTTGTACAAATTATATATACCACTTGAGATAACCCCTCATTTATTCAATTTTTATGAGACAATAGGGTAAGTTCCCTTTTTTAATCTTAGATAGAGGTCACTCCCTAAGGGTACAAACCTACAAGCTTTAAGAAAAGAAGATGACAAGGTGAGTTATAAACTTGATTAAAATTGAAGGAAGGTGTTGATAGATATGAGAGAAATAGAACCATAGGTATAAAAATGCACATGGGTTAAGAAATCGTTAGGGTGTCCTAAACCTACAAGGATGTAGGTAGACCTACTTGGTCTAAACTAAACCTATTTCCCATTTGGGGGTCTTCTACCACTTATAGCATTAGGATGACATTATAAAGCTTTGGAATAGGCTTCTATGGAGTTATAAGTAGTGTTCAAGATATTATAATGTAGAGAAAACCACATGAAATCCATTTCTAGGATCATACCAATTCATAGTGTGTAGAATGCATGAGAAGAGCTTGAGTGGGAAAATTTAGAAGCTCATACCTACATGGACACTTTTCATGGGAGATCAAGGAGATTGGAAAATTTGAATAGGGTCTTGAGTAATAATTTTGTGAGATTAGTTCATGAGTTCAACATTAGATCTTTATAAATAATCCTTAAGTATAAAAATAACTCCAAATCCTCCAAAACCCTAGATAGTGACCTAATTGGGAAGATTGGATAGGAGATGAAACTAGATGGAATAAAATGGCTTGGGAGATTATTGGTTATTTCATAATAATATCCAGGACTCCTTCCCATGAATTTGAGTTACACCCTACCTATATGTACAAAGTAGTAAAGGGTTGTTCTTGATAGTTTTATGTATTGTGTAAGTACATAAGGGTTTCAAATAATGAAATAAACTTTGGGAGTCAGATTGTGACTTAAGATAGCTATTAATTTCCAATTCTTGCATCAAAATATATCACAATTGTCTCTAAAAGTGCCTTCATCTTAGCCAGTTAAAATTGCCATAGTGCATAAGCTAGTGAGAGAGTGAAAAATTCAAGTGGGAAGATTTTAAAGGACTTCCTAGGGAATCTAAGTCCATGAGGGGTCATAATAATTTTAATTCACTCCCTTTTATGGATCATATGGGGAAACTGAAGACCAACTTTGGTGCCAAGTGTGGAGGGAGAGTGAAAGAAAAGTTATTTGGACTATAGATAGTTATAAATCATCTCTAGAAGAATATTAATGATTAAGGATGCAATTAATGAATTTTCGAGCATGTCTAAAACCCTAAATTTTTAGTGAAATCATAACATATATCCATAGTTATCTGTGGGATGTTCCAAAAAGGACAAATGATGAAGGTAGTTTTTTTAGTAAGTAAAACAAAATTTATACCACATTTCAGGAGTTTCATGAATTTGAGGGCCATGTGTCCTATCAAGACTTGCATTATATATTTCACACTTCATTATCCTACATTTTTAACTCTTTTTATTAATTTGATAAGTTTTATTATGACTCTTAGTTTTTTATCTTCTCACTTCTCTCTCCATTTCTATAAGTAGCAGCCATTTTTGGCTCTTGTAGACTAATACCACACCATCTATGGTGAAACCCAAATGGAATGAAATTGTATTTTGCATTTAAAAAATTAAAATTTATTTGGTTTTGAGTTCATGAACACTTTTATAAGTGTGTAAAGAGATGTATGTCAAAGTTAGTGATAATCTTCTATCCTTGCTTCCCTTATCCTCTCATGTTTATGCAAGACTTCTTATTATAATAGGTAATATAGAGTATAGTCAAGTGTTTTAGGATCCTTTAAAGTGAATAATTATCCTTAGAGTGTGAATTTTTTCCTCTGGTTCATTTTCCTTGTGTTCTCTCATGTGTATAACCTCTATGTTGAAACACTTATGTTAGAACCTTATAGGACTTGGAAGCTAGTCTATATGCCTTGTTTCATAGTAAAAGAAGTATGATGTTCATGTGTAAATCATTTGAGTGTATCATCCCTTAGATTATTTTCCTTGAATTAAAACTTATAATTCTTTTCCCACAAGAAACAAATTAGTTAGGTAATAATCATTTCAATTTATATTCAAGGAGCTAGCCCTTAAACCTAGAGGTCTACTTATACTTATAAGTAAACCCACATACCTATAAGTATTCCCATGTTTACAAAATTTTGAAGAGGATTGAACACCCTCTTCTAGCGTATAATATTTGGTTACAATAGTAACCACATATGGTATAAGTCTATGGCCATATACACATTGAGGGTTTTAGACCAATCTCTACTAAGGAACATGTCATAAGATTCAAGAATATCCACCACTTGGATCTCTATGAATTGTTGACTCCTAGGATCAAATTATAATTGTATGTGGAAATTTATTAATTACCATATGACTTTCACTTAATACTTGTCAATTTGTATAACTATATTATTTGACTTAATAGGGACCAACCTAAGATTATCACATATGCATACTAGCAATACATTGCTTGAGGTTCTTGAATCTACTATGAAGTTATGTATATTATTTCCAAACAAACAAATGGTTAAGATGAAGGGGAAAACCTCTATATTATTCCTATGAATGAGCACATTGGTGTGGGATACTCTTGGTTTGGGCAAAGTCACTTGGGTTGGATTTTGAGTCAAGGATTTTAGTAGGAGGTTATGTTGCTCAATTATTTGAATAATATCATGAAGTGTGATGTTGGATTTGATCGTATTCTTGTCTTTTATTATGTTATAACCCCATTTTATTTTTATTGGTGGGGCTTCCATGGTAGACTTATGTTCTTGAGGTTTTAGAGGTGGGGGGTCATTCTTAGCATTTTGGTTAAGTGGGGTTACATAATTTTTAGGGGAGTTTAGATAGTGAGGGGATATTGTAGTTATTTATTCCCGATGGCATATTTGATCCTCTATAATTTTTTAAATTTTGTACCTCATTAATACTTCCTCTAGTTTATTTTATTCTTATCTACATAAATCCATTGATCCAAACCATAACATTGATAGGGTCTTTATGTAAGTTGAATGATTTTGGGTGATTGGAAACCACTTCACATTCCTCCATTTCCTTATAGAAGATCTCAAAAGTATAATTGAACTCTGTGAAGTCTAGTTCTCTATGGGTTACCATGTTATGCACTTGACACTAGTTAGGTAAGGTTATCTCAAAGATATTAATTTTGGGAAACTTGTTAGGTGAAGGCATCAAGGGATTATGAGGATGGTTGTAATTCCTAATCAATATTTGATATGTGAAGTATTTTCTCTAGCTCTTTACATTATAGTTACTCACCTACCTTTATATCCCAAGGAAATCATCAACAAGTTTTTGTACCATTCATTAAATGGTGTATAACTCATTATTTTTGTAATATTGGGGTATAGTCTAGGTATTATTAGTTATTTCCAACATTACTTGGTGTGGTATATAAGGAGTTTATTCATGGCACCCTAGGTTAATAAAACCAAGGTATTGGCTTGAAGTGGGATGGTCCAATAGGATTTGATGTGTTATAAGGAGTGGTTGGAGCATTGGGACATTCTAATCAATGTTAGGAAAGAATCTCAATGTAGGAATTTATGGTATCACATTAGGAGTTAGGGCCATCATCTAGACTTGGGGGTTCAGTTGCCTATATACCTTAATGTCCATTACACAAGCTAGGGATAGGGCTATTATTGTCATGTCTCTCCTCATAAACATGGTCATCCAAATGTCCAACACATTTTTATACATTTTGAGTGCTAGTTAGGGGTTAGGTTGATAAATTACAATAACCTAACTATAGATTTTTTTAAACCTAGCATTTAAGTTCTTGATAGGCTCATTGGGATTTCATTTAATACAATAAAATTACTAGTATAAAATATTAGGGTCTACCACTTACCCAAATTAGGTGAGGAAGGCAGTACTAAAATGGTCCCAAATGAGGATAGAGTCTTCAAGGAGGTTTAAGAACTAATCACATGTTTAGTCCATCAACATGAAGGGAACAATATTTCACACCACATCCTTGTGTTCTACATTTAAGAGACATAGGTTAGTTTTATAAGAAGTTAAGTTTTCTTCAACATTCCTTCCCATGCTATGAGTGAAACATAGATTATATATCTCAAGGTCTTTAGGTAAATCATGGACAAATCTCAAGATGTTAATGGTATATCTAGCCAATTAGACCATCTTGTGGTGTAAATTAGAAAGAGGTTATGGGGATAAGCTATTTGGAACCATAAGATGTCTAGGTTGGTAAATATTGGGTTTTTTTATGGAAAATCAATGGAGAAACCACCAATCAGTCATGATGGGACTTAGCCCTAGTGATAGGTGAACTAGTCTCTAAGATGATTCATAATCAATGAGTAGTTAACAAATTATTACCAAAAATCACAATTTCAAATAAGCTAGAATTAAATACACAAAATCTTGTTTTCTTTTCTCCAACTAATAAACTAATGAAATGTCTAAAATACATTGTGTTATCCCTCCTATAACTAGTTATTTTTTGGTCCAAATTTTGGTTCATAAAATACCCATTATATTAGGTATTATTAGAGAGGAAGATGGGAACAATAATGGAATTTCATCCTCTATTTTAGGATAGATTTGGGATCAACCCAAGGCATAGTTTCATGTATTTGAATTCAATATGGAGTATATGTGAAATAATCTTTAAGAGATGTGGTTCCATCATCAAAAGCTCAATTCTAGATTCTTGGATATAGGTCTAATTGTTTAGAGTTGTTATCAGATCTCATGTATTATAATCCTCTCATTTCTAAACACAAGTAAAAAGGGTAGTCCAACCTTTGAAAATAAACATAAAAGAGAGGGGAGAGTAAGGTAGGAAAGAGAGCCTCCATATTTAGAATGAAATTAATGTATAAACCATCAAACCAAGTGCACTTACCATAGCTATACCATTGTGGACTGAGTTTCACCAAAATTTATACTCCAAGAACACATAATGGGAAGAGTCTAAGGAAATAGGGTATCATACCTAAACTATGAACCATCACTAGTTACTAATACTAAAATATTATAGTAGATCACACATAAACCTTCAAAGTAGCTTACAGACTAGCATGTAAATTAGTATTACTTTGAAAGAGAAATGAAAGAGTTCATAAAGGGAATATAATAAACAAGAACATTATAACCATAGAGTAAATTTAATATAAAGGTATTAGTCTAATTAGTCTATCACTAAAAATCATTTATAATGGAGATGAGAGATAATTTGAAACATAAAAAAATCATTTTTGTAGATAATTAAAATTGTATTTGTTAAAAAAAAGTTTTGTTACAATAATATCAATCATGGCCAACTTTTATAGTCTGAAGGAGAAAGCAGGTGAAATTATGGCATAAATCTAAGAACACTTTTGACAAAAATTTAGTCAACCCTTAAATTATAATATAACTATGCCTTTTATAATATAATTATTCCCATCCTAGACCATGATGGATACTCATGATAGTTAAAATTATAATTTTAAAAATAAAATAAAATCCCCCAAGCCATCAAAAAAATCTATGGGAGGACCACTCAATTGATATGTAGTGATGGTTATGAGGATCTAGATCCTAACTAATTTGACCTTACATCAATAACTTCTAGCGTAGATGTAATGAGGTTAAATTATCAATCCATATTAGTAAGATACATTAGGGGTTCCCTAAATATCACCTTAGCCTATATTACCAGTCTCTAGTCCACCTAGAAGGGAGATTCAATTAACACCTATACCTTGGACACCTATCTAATGATTGTTGTGTATTTCATTGAAAGCTCAAAAACTTCTTGGGCCCCTTCCATATTTACCTTATTCCTTATGACTTGGTCAAAGTGACCTAGGTGGACTCTAAATTATCCCTTGTCTAGAATGGTGCCATCTAGGTGAAACAACACAAAGATATTAAATTCCTTCAAGTATGTAAATATATTTCTCCTACCCTATTATAAGTATTCTATTATAGTTTGATCCAAAGCTAACTAGTCTTTCATAGTCATGTTCTTGGCCTACACTTGATACAACCCCAAGTTTGAGGTGGGAATTAATTTCAATTTTAGGAACATACCTTTGTTAATTATCACCAACATATTCCTAAATTTCCCATCAATATCTCAAATCCTCTTCATGTAATCCTAAGTTCATTATATGATCACATTGGTATCCATCATAGTCTCAACCGCTTTTTCTAGAACTAATAAGAGTAGTAGGAGGGTGTCCTTGACCTACCAAATTATACCAATGGGGAAAAGTCTCTTTACCTAGGCTTTTAGAGTCCCAAATTGACTTTACATATCTTTGAGGAGCTTCTACAACATGTCATGAGTTAACCAAAGAATGGAGAGTGGGTCATCATCTACCTTTTCCTCCCTAGTGTAATTCTTCATCTTATTTAGGGATAATAAATACTACTTGGTCTAATAGACCACCAGGTTCCCCTTCTAGATGAATTTTTTTATGAGGGTCCTCTTCATGTTCCTCATGGCATGGTCTAATATCCAATACACATATAGGTTGCCTTGGATAGTCATCTCTAATTATTAAAACCTTAAGACCATCCATCTATTTTAGGAGGTGTTGGAATGGTGGTAGAGATGGTATTAAAGGGCAAAAAATGATGTAAAGGGGAGATGGATGAAGGTGTGAATGAGGAAAGTACTGGATAAGGAGGGGGCATGGGAGTAAAGGGAGGAAGGATGAATGGGGAGACCCATGGGAAAATATATGCCTTATACTAATATAAGGTCATGCCTACCTAGGGGTAATGACTCTTAAGAGGGGTGTTCATCATAAGCAAAGATATTGGCTAGTTGAAGCTAAATCCTTAGGCACCTAGGGTGATGGAAATAAGGGATTCAGTATCAATACACAAAGCTACCATAGCTGACGATGGAGGAACTATATAGACTAAAAGAAGATGTAGGGATATAGAGGAAGGTATTTAGACTAAAACCCAAGGGTGAGTCACCTTGTACTTATTCTTGGGTCTCTTACCTAGGTCAGCTATAGGTGTTATGGTAGAAGGACTAGTACGGATATCAAGAGCCATGGGAGCTAATTATGGAGGCTACTAAACTATCGATAGAGGTGTCATGATAACCAAAGGTGTCATTGAGGTGTTTTAGGCCACTTTAGATTCACTCTTGAATTTTTTATTCATGTTCATTGATAGAGGTGTGCCTACAGATACCTTTATTTGAGGCATACCTAATGGAGGTACTAGAGAAGTTCTGGGTTATGTAATGAATGGGGTAGAGGGAAATGAAGAAGCTAGGATACTTAGGAGGAATAAATCAAAGGGTACCTAGGTGAATAGTAGAGGGGGCATAATATGGAAAAGAGGATGCACCACTTGAGTACTTTATAGAAGGGGCATAATTGAGGGGTGTTATGAGATGGAGTTGGAAGGTAGTGAGAATAAGGAGGGGAACCTACATCAGTGATTTTGGGGATCCTTAATTTGGGCTTACCTCTAGGCTACTATTAATATCAATCCTTAGGGTCAATATATCTTAAAATTGAGGTAATGGTGGTTGAACTACTTATGATTATGTTGCTTAATGCTAAGTCACATAGATTTGGCTCAACTGGGGTGAGATTGTTAAAGCTTTTAGAAGATGTGATGATGGAGTTAGGGCATGAGGAACACGTAATACATGAGGAGGAGGTAGATTTATGGAATGAGGAGTAAGTGATCATAGAGGAAAAGGTTGTGGAATACCCTAACAAATCCTCTAGGAAATCATGGAGGGAGTTAGGGTGACATCCTCCATGGAAGGAATGGAAGTTAGAGGGGGCACAAATAGGCCTAACTAGACCTTCTTTTCCTTATCTTAAACTAAGATTCATACCATCACCTCTTGGTAATTCATAGTTTTCAAGTATAGCTAATAATCATCCTCTAATTAGTGGTTATAATTGACATTGAGTTGTGTTGAGTACCTCCCTATATGAGCCCTAATCATGCCCTTAAGGTCCTAGTGTCAAAGTTTAGCTCTCCCTAGGGAAAATGAATATTACCTAGTCACTATTTTATAGATGGAAGGGAATGCCTTGTAAACATGGTGTTGAATGGATATTGGGAGTGGTAGGCATGCCTTCTAATGGAGAACTATGTAAAAGTTGAAAACACCTTCCACTAGTTGGTATGTTATTTCCAACTCTACCATGTGACCTAAAATGAATATTGGTGGGTAGAGAGGCTACTTAAGAGCACTTAAAACCAAAGTCATGGTGTCTTCTTGATAGTAATAGTAGTCATTGATGGATTCAATAGAGTCTTTGAATTCCTATGATAAATGTGGTATTGGGTCCTCATTGATCATGTTGTATACCACTAGGTATGAGTTCTTTCAAATATATCAAGTATGGTTGTGGTAATAGTCACCATATATATTATAAAAGACTACATGGACCATTGAGCCCTCTAGAATCCATAAATGAAAAGTAGATATCTTAGATGCTATGGTATCTATCCTACACTCACCTTACAATGATAAGTAGGTTTTAGAATAAGTTAGCATAGGAGAATACCTCAAGTTTATCCATGGCTTTGTGAATAATACACTTCTTATAATCATGAAGGGAATATTAAATTTTAGATTTATCATCATTATAATATCCTAAGTCCCTAGGTACTTATTTGATATCTTTGAATAGGTCATTATAATGCTTGAATTGATTCAAGCATTATGGGAATAGGGTATCCTTATACTTAGCTTTGACAATAGGGTTTGAGGAGGATGTAGCCATTTCAATAGGGTGGATGTAAATAAAAAAGTATTGAGTGTAGGGGAAAAACATAGGGGTATGATATGAAGATCAAGAATCAAGGATTTTATTTTATCTTGAGGTTACACAAAGATAACCATTAGTGAGCCTTCCTTAGGATATTTATAAAATAACACATTCACTCCCTTTTATTAATGGTGTTTGGAAGCTCACTTATTCTAGATTCAAATTTGGGTTGTTTGGTTGATATCCTCTCATTATTTCCTAATCTAGAGTTAAATTCAAATATCATGATCCTTCACTACTAACTAGATTTAGAAATTTATGATGTACCATTTTATAACTATCTAATCGATCCTAATTTTCTATTTTGTTAATGCCTAGTGTGTGGTAGGAACATGGTCACATCTCTTTGAGGCCTCCTAAGAAACTCTTTGCTTATGCCACATGTCATTCACTTATTAGTTATCCTATTAATGGTTAGAACCTAATCATATCCTTTTACTTGATGTCATATCCTTAGGTGGGGTGAGGTATCATTTAGGGACATGTGGTATCCTTTAATTAATTCCTAGG
Organism: Torreya grandis; assembly: GCA_037957365.1. NCBI lineage: Eukaryota > Viridiplantae > Streptophyta > Pinopsida > Cupressales > Taxaceae > Torreya > Torreya grandis. The sequence continues at coordinate 240,012 of JARHVA010008570.1, read as the reverse complement.
CTCCATCTATAC
>JARHVA010008570.1:170000-235000 GCA_037957365.1 Torreya grandis | reverse complement strand
ACATACATGAACCTCAATAGGATGAGCTCTGTATATCAGCCACTTTATACTCATCATGATTTGGGTGTACAAGAGGATGAACTCATAATAAAGAGGGGTTACATCATGGATTTTGTTACTATCAAATACTCATAATGGATAAATATTTCACCTACCTTGTCTTTACCTCAAGTGGTTAGGACTTTAAGAGTGGCTGATCTAGTGGCCCTGACTTACCAAGGGATGGTGGGTCAATGGGATAATGAGGGAGTCTATCTTAATACAATTTAAGGAATTAAGAAGGTTAGAGAGAAGAGGCTACAATATAAGCACACCCCATTAATAGGGTTTTATAATATTTTAGGATGCCATTCATAAGAAACCTACCTATGACCTTAGTAGTATATAGGGGTATTAGGAATGACATTATAGCTAGACTTGAGATATTAGTGTGGTACCCTCAGACACCATAAGTTTCCATTATGAGGGAGGCCATTATGAGAGGGTAATATGGAAAATCACATCAACATCACATATAATGAGAAGGAGACCTGATACCAATTTATATTCATGTGGTGTTATCAATCAAATACTAATAGTATCAAGTCATGTATCTACGACCACCATAATAACATGATCCTCTACATCAATAATAGGTATTTTAGCCATCACCACCACCATAATAAGATCCCCTAGAGTAATAAAAAATAGTTAGTAGTGAGGGGCCAATTTTTGTTGAGCTAGGTGAGGAGGGATATGAGTAGGAATATGAGAATAAGTTAGACCTTGACTTGGATGAAGATGATCTAGGTAAAATAGTGAATTTATTTATTTTATCTCTTTATGTCTTTATTTTTATCATTGTTACTTAGGTTATCTATTACTCTTTATTTCATATGACTAGATATGATTTCTATTTGTTTCTTTATTTTTTATTTTGTGAAGACATCCAATTTCTAGAGGACTATGATTAGAGACACCCTAATCAATATTTTTTTAGGTGGGGACTAATCAGACTAGGTAAAAACTACTATTATATCCAAGACTTCCTACCAATATTATAAGGTGTACAAATGTTTTTTCCCCTTCCTACTATGCTTATTTATTAATAACTAGCTTGAGGTTTGAGATCAATGTACTAGAGGCAAGAGCCATAATGATAGAGGATCATATGCAAACCATGACTAATATATTATTAGGTAGAGGAGTTTAGAATTATTCAATATAATAGACAGTGGGTGAGACAAATACCTTTGGAGGGACTAATAGGAGGCAACCCAAGATCTAGATCCTAAAACACTCCTTATCATTAAAACCTTCTCATTTGAGGAGGATAAGATCTTATGATTATATATTGTACATGTATACACATGTTTTTTAAATTATTTTTTAGGTATTGAGACACTTCTATTTATAAATGTGGATTGTACAGAGACATTGATTATACACACTCGACATTATACTAATGTCTAGAAATATTTTTTCTATTTCAATGACTTGTAATTTATGTGTTTTTTACTATGGGTAAAGTATATTTTTCTACAAGGGAATCTACCCTTTTAAAAAAGAGTCATAGACAAGGTCAAAAGAACCATAGAATAAAAAAGTCTAAAAAAAGAATAAAAATATAGTAAATAGTGAGATCACAAAAACATAACAAGATCAATGATACCCAAAAACAAAAAGGCAACTCAAGAAGAAAAGGAACTAAAATGTATTCTCTCTAAGGGATTTATATTTATTATCTAACATTTTCTTTAAATTTGTTTCCATGCAGTTCAAATTAAGAGAATCCATATTTTGGTCTTTATCCTTAAGAGTCCCTTTAGCCTTCTTAGAATTATTACTCAAGTCCTCACCATATAGATACTTTTTAATGAGTTGTAAAATAAATCCCATACTAGAAAGACAATGATTTATTATGGATTTATTATACACCACCAGAACACCAAGGTTGTTTTTGAGTGATATTTTCTCCTATTCCACCATATAAAATCTCTCTTCAAGTATTCTCATTTATATAGCCATCTCTTGAAAGTCTTATTTAACACTAGGCACTTCCTTCTCCCAAGTATGATTCTTGATAGAATATTTGATAAAGTTTTAGTCCTTCAAAAACCATCTAAGGAAATATTTGTAATTTGATCTCCTCCCACATCTATTTAAATTTGTTTTTCTCCTTGCTAGTAGAAAACATTTCCTTAACTTCCCCAACTTTTATTTTTCCCTTTCCATTCTCTTTGACTCTATTATTGGTACAAGCTTCCTAAGATTAAAAAGTTTTAAATTATCAATAACATCTTCAATTATCTCCTTATCAAGTATAATGTTACTATCCCTAGAGCTCAAAACATTAATAGTGGGGGGTTTGCCTAGGTCATTCACATACTTCCTAAGAGGAATTTTATTTCTCAATGATCTAAGAGGATTCCTAAGGGGATACTCATTTTGTTTGTTATGATATAGATAGAACTTAGAGGTCACATGGGTAGGGCACATTGTATTGGATTTAGCATAGTTATATGAGAAAATGATCACAACTTGATTCAAGGAAAACCTACACTTCCCTTTTTTTACTTCTAAAATTGAGATTTGAAATGAATTCAAAATATAAAAGGGAGTACTAACTAAGTAGTGATGTCTAAATTTTTTGAGAAACACAAAATGGAAAGTGATGAAAAAATTATATCTACCATCCAATGTTAAAAATTTTATGACCTACTTAGAAACATCATTATAGGGTTGACGAACCGATTATATGAAATAGCCATGATGAAATGTAATAGATTCTTCACCATTAACTAGAAATTTCTTGATTTCTTCCTTAGTATCCTTAATAATTTTATAGAATTTTCATCCTTCCATATTCATTCCTGTAACATGATCAATAAGATAATCAATTATATCAATCTCAACCCTTTAATGACATTAATCTATCCTTCTAAACTTTGACAAACATCCTAGAAATGTGAGGGTCATATCCCTCAATTTGATTAATCAAATTATTGAAACCATCAGTATGAAGGATACCCCATAATTCTAAGACCTTAGATAATATTTCCAAGGAATATGGTTCAACATGGAACAAGTCTCCTCCCATTTTGATAAAAAACCAAATTCACTTGAAATTGTAAATACAGTTAGAGATTGAGTTAAAGAAAGACCAAGGAATTATAATAGATAATTATGAAACTTCCACATTGAAATTAATGGATGATATTCCATATACACTAATGAATTATGATTAAATTTCCAAATATAATGCACTTCACATGAGTATTACTATGGATATCCACATAATCATTACAACAACACCTAAGATCCCGAACAAAAGTAGGGTTGTGGATGTGACACAAAATACATCCTTTTCAGATATCAATAAATAAAGACCCCTATTAATATATCTTATAACTTAATCATTAAGACATCCCTCTTGAAACCTAGTCAAGGTTCTAAAGGAAGTCTGAATAATAGACAAACCTAGATTTATGAAATATATATGAAATAAGAAGAATATATTCAAAAACCTGAGCTATAGTAATCATAATCCTTAGATAGGTAGGTAGAGGCTTATTTCTTTATTATTTGAATATGATTTAACTTTTAAGTGGTTATGGATTTTAAGCCCTAGTTTGTTAATGGGTATAGGAAATTAGGTTATAAAATATTAAATAATTATAGCCAATGATTTGTGAAAGAATTGATCTAATCTGATATTCCTAAAAATATAAATGAATGACATAAATAATTACTTATCTAGGAACACCTAAGATGAAGAATATGGAATCTAAAAATTAGTTCAAGAGCTAGTTTGAGTGTCACAAATAAGATCTAGGTGTTATAAACCCTCCTAGATAATAGCATAACACCTTAGATAGTAGCATTTTTGCACTCATGTTCACTTTTAGTGATAATTTACTTTGTGCATATACTTCTAAAAGTAGTTATGTTTGAGTCTATTAAGCCTATTCCTATGCAAAAAAACCATGCTTCTCTATCTATGAATTATTTTTATTGATTTTTTTATAAAAATCCCTAGACATACATATTTTTATTGTATAGTATTGACATAAATATCAAAATTTTGATGTTAGTTGGGTAGGTTAGAAATCTTCAACACCCCATGGTGATGAGAATTTATTACATACCAATACCTAGAGGAGGAACCAAGATCAATGTAATTATCCCCACCTAAGTTTTGGTGTAAGTGAAAGTGAAGCTATTATGAATTTTAGTTTGAGTTCTTTGAGTGAGGCTTGAGACTATAAATCTATGTATTTTGATATTAGGATGGGTTTGATGACTATATGTAGAAGTAGGGAAAAATAGGGATTAATAACTTTAATTGTGCATAACTTGTTCTAAGCTTGTTTATGTGTATTTACATTTAATTTTTATCTAGTAGATAAGACTAAAATTCATGTATATATAATAATCTAGTGCTTATGATGAGCTTAAAATAGGTCTAGGCCAACTGTAGGTTTCTTCGAAATTGAAAATATATCTGTTGGGGCTAAAAATAGGGGCAAGGACAATAACACTAAATTGGGACACTAGAACAAGGTGCTAGTGTCCAAAATATGGAACTAATGTCCAGGTGGTAAAACCTAAGGCACTAGGGGCCTAGATGCCTAAGGAAGGGTCTAAGACTAATTTTGAGCTATCTAGGGATGCATAAAGCCTGCATGAAATATGGATAAGTGTATCCATAGGTCTTAAGATAAATCTAGAGATAAGATAGAGATGAATGGTCTCAGATAATACTCATTACACTCAAGTGAAATTTTAGATGATTATATTCCCCTCCTTATTATATAAATGCAAGAAATTAAATTGACTAGGATAGAGGAAAATAAATGTACCTGGACTTACCTAATAGATGAAGCCTATGAATTGAAATCTGAGTATGTGAAGCATGCTCCATTATTTGTGTCATAAATTAAATTCAAATAGATTATTCCTTACTTAAGATATATCAAAATTAAAGATAAAATTGAGTAAATAGATAAGAGAGAGGAAAGGAATAAATACACCTCATTAGTTACGCAAAATAATACATAAAGCTAATGACATTCTATATGTGTGTAGTTAGTGATCAATAAATGAAAATATTGGGCTAAGATGAATGGCTTGCTCAATACCCATGTGTGGGTAGATTAATAAACCAAGTTAGCCTTTATTCCATTATTTCCCACCCTGGTCTGGTGGATAATAACTTGTGAATAACCTGGATTAGACTGATGGCTTGCCTAACCCTCTTATGTAGGTGTCTCAATAATTCAAGTAGACTATGACTCCATCATTGCCAACACATGTGTATTAGACTCATCTATAACTAAATTATACAATGTATATGAAGCTATGTGATTGTACTAAAACTAAATATGATGAATTTATAGCCACTCAAAAACTTTAGAATGAAAAATGGCTTAGGGGCCTCTTAGGTATGTAGCTAAGGGACTACTCGATAATGCCAATACATACAGATGGATTAAGGCATCAAATATCATATAAACTAAAAAAATGGTGTCTAGATTAAGAACACATATAATGACATGGATATTTACATTATATTTGATCAATTGGTGCAAAAGTGAGCATATAAAACCATCCCTTTTTATACACATAATATTTAAAAACTGTATCAATTACTAATGTTTTATATCTTGTAAGAAGTCATCAAGTTTTGATATCTCTGAGTGGACACCTTAAGGGGTGTAATAGGAAAAGGGTGGGTAGACTATTGGTGATTTTTAGGATTCTTATCCCCTTACTACCACTTATTATGTACACACCCATCTCATAAAAACATTCCCCTAAGCCTTGTCTCATCGCTTACACCCTTAGCTAGTCATTTTTTGCCTTTATTATCCCTTTCCTAGCCTAAAATCCTTTTTTATGGTTTAAGTGAAACTATCAACCCCATAAAAATTTTACTTTAATTTATAAAACTTATTTAGGGTCTAGGTCAACCCTTGGTTGACCTAGACCGATATCTAATTTATTTTTGGCAATAATGATACAAGGTCGATTGGCTCAACCTTGTTAGCTTAAACTTTTAGAAAAGATTAGGGTTAGATCATCCTATATAAACAAATCCATTTAATCATTTCTAAGAGAAGATAAGAATAAGATATATATCTTGTGTATTTGCTTATCTACCATTGTGCTTGAGGATCATAACTCTAGGTTTCATACTTTATTTGGAGATACAAATCTTGTCTTATGGAGAAGTCTTTTAGATGCAGTGATAGGTTGTGTACCCTAAACATTATTTATCCTTGTCATACTTACATACCATAACAACCTCTTCTAAAAAATCTTGGACAAGGGTAAGATTAAGTCTTAGTGGGTTTTTATTCGAAGGTAAGTATTCCTAAATTTGTTCTTCCTTTATAAGAGTAGATAGCTATGAATTTGCACTTCTCTCCCATGCATTAAGAAACCATATGCATTGACATGAGTATATTTCTTCTATGCATGTTTACTCTTAATGTTTATTACCCCTACTTTGTGTCATAAGTTTTGGTGATCAATAGATTAGAATTTACATTACTTATTATTAGTTTAGTGAATATGATAACATAGGACCTAATTAGGGTTATTGCATAGTTTTGATTGGCTAGAGGCTTTGGAAACCTCCCTAGTGATATCATTATGGTAATAGATTCCTTGGATGGGTCTAGTAGATCCACATTGGTGATGAACCCAAATATATATTGTATTTATAATTAGAAGTGTAAGTAGGATTTATCTTCTTTGAGCTAGGATTGATTTATAAATCTATTGCATTTCCCATTACATACATTATGGTTAACCCAATGTGAATCTAACTCTTATAGGTTTTTTTTCAAAATATAATTTCTATTATTTTATTATATTTTTCCATATTTTTAGTATTGTATCAAACCAGTCAATATAGTCCTAACTTTATGTGCGTAGGTTATATATTAATATACCATATTTAGTTATATATTAGTATATACTATTGAATAGGTGAAATTTGTCCTCTAATTATTTATATGAGCATATAGGTCAACAAACACTATCTAATAGGTTGACCATTTTATTTTTTCTTCTTCAAAATATAGGGTTGTATAGAGCTTGGTCAAACAAGTTGACACAGTTTGCATAATTAGATAGCAATAATCATAAAATTAGAGCATAAAATTTTCAAACCTAACCATATTCAAACCCACCAAGGTTCCTCTCTTTCCCCTATTTTTCATTTTATTACTTTATTTAGTCATATTTTTCTTAAGTTAGCAGTCTTCAAAATTGTATCCCTATAATGAACTAGATTGACCTGATCAACTTTATTATGTAGTCTACCTTCTATCTAAGAGACATAGTTGACCTATTCAACTCATTTCTTAAAGACCTTGATTCTATATAATAGTAGTGACATATTCAACTCTATTTTTTACTATTTGAATATAGTGTCTCTTGAACTAAATCTATACTATTCTTAATCAAGGAATTAACAACTATTTTCTAGTAATTAATTCACATTTCATTTTCATCTATTTACATGTATGGAGTAACTCACATAGTCTAAATATGTGGTTTTTCAAATTAACATTCTAGTTACACTATTTTACTCTTTTACACACACTACCAAGTCACATAACATTCAAAACACCTTTAAACATATGTCTTCTCAAGGCCTACCTACTTGGATTTCATCACCAATGGGGAAGCTGACTTGGTTTTATGGCCAAGTATAAATATGTTGTCAATGGTATTTATTGGTAAAGTACCTGACACCCTTATCACTATACAATTGAAATTGAGGAGGTAGGCCCCAATATCATGCTAGTACCATTGCCAATATAAATTCCTTTCAACTAAAACATCTTAAAACCATCCATAGATTTCCTTTTTAGTTCACATTTTAACCAACTCTCCTATCACATTTAAATCAACACTTTATAATAATATATTAACACCTAAGATGACCACTTATCATTTAATTTTTAGTAGATTTATTTATCTCTAATCATTGGATGTTGTATTACAAAAACTTGGATTTGAGAGGGTTGGTGTAAGGTTTTTTGTTGTGTACCCCAATTGGATCACACACATTGATCCAATTATTTGTGTTTGTTTTCATTCTTACTTCACTTATCTTGTAAAAAATTTCCATGTTCTATAACATTATCATTATAGTCAATATAATCTCTTACAAATTATTATTTTTCTCCAACTAGTAATACACAATTGACCTATATGACTGTGTCTTCCTATTTCTCCCTTTTTTAATTCTTTATCTTGTAGTATATAGTCAACTTATAAGACTATGTATCCTTATCAGCCTATTTCATTTCCTTATATGCAATACATCATCAACCTAAATGAATCTATATTCTTATCTTCCTATAACGTTACAATACTCAATCAAATTGCATGACTCAATATCTTTTTTTCTCACTTTATCTTTACATCATATTTTTTCTTCTTAACCTTTCTCTCTCATCATGCACTTCCTATTCAAGGATAACACAGAGTTCAAATCAATATATATGTTGAAATTTACCAACCCTAATAGTTTTTCCCATAAATAGATTATGTCTCATACTCAATATGGAAGTAATGTACATTTGGACACTCATAGTACAAGCTATGGGAACCCTCCTCATACATATTCAATTTACAAACCTTTTTTATCCTTAAAAGATCAACCTAAATTAAATTACACCCAAAAATGCTTTAATACATTAATTAACTTCATCAACATCAACTAAAAGACCCTTCTACTATTTATCACCTTATGATAAATCATCAAATATAAGAACCCCATTCACCTTCTCCATCATTCTCACATGGATTTGTGGGGAATAACTTCTTCACCACTCAACCTCTTCCTTCTATTTTGACCCCTTCTCATACTATGAACTCTTATTATTTAATTTCCTCAACATCAATGCCAAGTATCTCTACTAACATGGTAGGTTCCATGTCTAGTGGGCCTTGTCCAAGACCCACTCTTCTCAATTCCTTCACTAGTGCATCATTTATTACCCATGGTAATCCTACCACTAGTTCTTCTTATTCCAATCCTTCTACTAGTGCATCTTTTGCAACATAAGTAAATCATGCTACTAGTTCCTCCTTTGATAAAAAATCCTCTCAATATACTAATAACATGCATGCCTATAATCATAGTGGTACCCAAGACACTAATACCAATACTAATACTTCACATGTTATGAATTACACCACTCAAACCCATCATCCTTTTTTGTGAACTATTAACCAAATGAACGCTTTCTAATCTAATAATACTAACCAAATTATTCAAATGAAAAACCATCTTACTCATATCCTAAATCATCTACAATCAGTTCCATGAGGAGCACATTACCAAAATTCCACCCACCCCCTAAGGGATTCTAATGGTAATCTTATCCCTCAACTTCCTCTTGTTAGCATAATAATCAAACACCTTAAAAAAAAACCTCTTACACCTTAAATTTATAACATATACATAGGAGGTATTAACCCTACCATTAAATATAATGAGTGAAATGACCCTACTCTACACTTAATTTTTTTTGGAAATTTATACAAAGATTGGGTCAATTTAAACACTTTTTTTGCTACTAACTCTTAGAAAAAACCCTCTCTAGAGATGCTTTATATTGGTATAACCAACTAAAACATTATTCCATCATTATTTTAGAATATTTAGTTAATTATTTAGTATAATATTTTAAAACTAGTGACCTCCTTGAAAATACCTTGGCTCATTATATTAATTACAAACAACTTGAGATGGAAACCACAAAAATGGTAGAAGACATTATCTAACAATTGTGAACACAACATGGTGGATGATAACCTCTTCCATCTATTCACCAATTCTCTCTATCCTAAGTTGTAATATCAGGTCTAGACTCTCTCTCTAAAAACTTTGGAAGAGGTTATTGACCAAGCCAAGTGATAGTATTTTCTCATGCATCAGTTTGAGACATCCCAACCTCTTATGGGAACTCATATGCTCATCTAAAATAAAAATTGTCATGATACTAATGATGATGTCACTAATTCCTATGATACCATTCATAAAAGTTGTAGAAAAGGGACATAATTTTTTCTTAGTTGGTTCTTAGATTATTGAAAATAGGTAAAAACATGAGATATTCCATTTATTATTAGCATTTTACACTCAGCTACATTGACATCAATTCACATAAGGCACAAGCCTTATGCACTCACCCAAAATGTAGCTGAGATGGAACTAAGGCCCACATTGGGCTAGTTATGTCATGGTGAAAGACATCAATTATGAGACTTGATAAATTCAAAAGAGGCTTAAGTATATCTATTGGTGTAAGGTTTTAATGGACTATGCTTAGTGGTTTATAGGCAAAAGTATTTTTGGTGGACTAGTCCTATAGTCATATGGGTGTGAGCCTTTATTAAACTAAGCCTATCATCATATAAGAATTTGATGTTTCTAAGGGATAATTCATTTTTAGTACTCATTACTAGGCTCATACCCCTAGAAAGGATAGTAATACTTGGCATGGGATCTATACTTGTACTCTCAATAGATTTAAGATGACATCATTTATTTTAGGGGCTCCTTTAATGACATGATCCATAAGCTCATAAATACCATTATTAACATAAATGCATTGAAATTACATTAATATAATAATTACAGATTTAAATATAAATATTAAATATGCATAAACTAGATATCATGTTTAATATAACCATTATTTATCATTAATCAAATCTCAAATAAATAGAGTATACAATTCATGACATCTAAAATAGAGTATGCCTAGCTCACACTACTTAACAACATAGAGGATCATAGGAAATATTTTATGCTTACAATTTAATCCTTAATGATTTATATACTAATCCTAAGACTAATGTCTATCATATAAATTCATACAAATCATTTCCAATCTGCCAGAGCTTCATTGCTCTTATTTTTGAATCTTATGCATTGACTAGCTTGAGCTATTTTTATAACTCTTTATGGCTAGTTATGCCAGAGTGGAATGTGCACATCAGGTACCAAGGTGGTTCTTTGGTTATCATTAATTATGGATCCATCACCTTGAAAAATTTTTACTACATTTTTGACATATTAGCCATTCTATAAGATGCCCTTAAGATCTAGGAACTAGTTAATTATCTGCTAGTTGGCACAAGGTATGTACTAAAATATCCAATTAGAACTAATATTCCAAAATGTCAATCATCATTCCAAATTATTTCCTTGCACCAATGTGAATTTTTTAATGGCATGAATCTATTACTTACTAAAATAAGGGGCCTAAAATTACCCCATACAAAATTTCTAGTCCATCCTTGAACTATGTTGTCAAGGTATTCAATGCTCAAAACTCAGGCATGTTTTCCTTAAGCTCAATGTTGAATTATTCAAAGATCTTAATGTAGATCTTGATCTATTTAGTGACACTATCTATTTTTGTGGAGTTATTACTAAGTATAAACATGCCAGTATTCTCTAGCTCCTTCCAAAAAGCCTCTACATTTGCCTTAGCCTTTTCCACACTCATGTATAGGATTATTCCTTACTCATAGGCCTTAATATTTAGAGCACATAAGATTTCTTCCAAATTTTTATCTTAGTTATTTATTTGGGTGTTTAGTGCATTAACATTCCCTATGACCCACACTCACTTTGATCTGCTCACTAAGTAAACATGGTCCATCAACTTCTCCTTTTCCTCATTTGCCTACTTAAGGCATTTATATATGATTGAGGCTTGGTTAGAGAAGATTAAAAAAAATGACATCATCTACATCCATACCCTCTTATATATTCAAAAATAGGTCTTATACCTCTTTGAGCTTACTAACAATCTTGTTTTATAACATAGTACAAGGATATTCTTCTTCTTCTTATTCCACCATCTCAAGTTTTAACCTTGGGATCATCTAATCCACTAACAAACATATTTTATCAACTAGAAGAGATGGATTAACCATCTCTATGCACTCACAAAACTTCTACAACTTGAACCTAGTGGCCTTCACGTCATCCTTGGATTCTTTAAGGAGTTGTTTCCATTTTATTCCCTACTATCATTGATAATGTTTCAATGCAAAAACTTAGTGGCCATATTGATGAGTGCATCCATAGATTAGATTGGGTTTATGGTGCAAGGGTTTATAAGTAAGGATTCCTACCCTTCCTCACAGTCTTCCAATCTTAAAATGGCTTCCTTAGGCACATAAAAGTGAGGCTCATCCACGTAATGATCAAACACAAATGTATGTTATTTGTGCATCCCAATTGTGGTGGCTTGGGGGGCATGATGTCAAACATGTAAAGTTATTAATACTTCCATTCCTTTTATGCCTTCTCCCTTATGATCAAATCTACATCATCCTTCTCAATGATGGCCATCTCTATTTTATCTACTTCCTTTTCACTAGTTCCACATCTTTCTTTGACACTTTCCTTAGAAAACTCACTTATTTATTCGTTAGGGGGTTTTTCTTTAGAAATTAACCTTGATCTACTACTTCTTCTTGAGGATTCTCAATGTTCACCTCCAATTTAATCCCTTCAGTGCTAGCATCACCTTGTTGACATTGGGGTTCATGTATTGTCTCTATTTATTTTTCCAATTCACCAGTATTTACTTCTTTTTCTTGGGCACCCCTTCACTACTTGGTCACACCTATTGTGCAGCTTCTTATACCTTCTTGATAGGACAATTAGGATCTTATTAGCCTTATTTAATGGTTGGTCCTACACTTGTGGGAATTTTATTAGCCTTTATCTGTACCAAGCATCTTCTCTTTCCTTATCAAGTCTACACTTCTCTTCAAGTGCTAATGCTTTCTCTATTTATTCCTTGATCAATCCCATTTTATTCCACACCCTTCTCTTCTCCTCTTATTTTTATGGAGGTAGTGTGTAAAGCTCTTCACTGGATGAGGAGATTTTTGTCTTCTTTGCTTCTTCAATCATAGTGGTTGTTCCACTTTGAAGGGCCTCCTATACATCCTTGGTGCTTGGCTCTTCTTCCTCTTAGTACCTACTATTTATTCTTTAATATCCTCTACTTTAAGCACAAGGGTCACCTCTTTCTCCATTTCTACTAGATTTATAGTTGGGAATATAACTGATCCCTTAGTTTTCTTCTTATTATGCTTCTTATTAGAGGAATAAATCTCTAGCATGAAGGTCACATGATTCTTAGAAGCAATAGGCGTAATTTATTTTCTAAAGGAAATATTTTAATTAATTCACTTCATGATTTATTTAATTTTACCCCCACTTATTTTGGAGAGTCTTGTCCTATGTCTTTGGTATAACCTTACCTTCCTCACCAACTAGGAGGGGCAGATCATCATATTTTTTAAGATCAGCACTCTTATTGTGTAGCTTCATTTCATAGTATAAGTTGAATATGCACCTATTTATTATCTCCTTTTTGAGGGGATAGAGATCTATCCTATTAGAGTCATCCTCCTCATCCTTTATGCCTTAACTCTAGGGCACACATATTAATGCCTTAACCTACTCCTATCTTGATCCATGGTATTCATTAGGATCTCTAGTTTTTATGAATTTGGAATCATCCTTAGCACCACCATGAAATATTTGGAAAAAAATGCATAAGGAAATTTGATCCAACTAGATATGTTACCATCAATGATCACATAGTGTACTACATAGAAATTTTGCATTACAATAAAGGTCATAGTTCCTACTAGATGTTGGGGCAGATCTTGAGGGATACATTTTTTAATCCCAAAGGCCTTGATATATCTATCACACCATCCTTGCACCCTTGTCTTATATATTTTTTAAAAATCTAGGTGGGAAGATGAAGTCTTGATACATCATCATAAGGGACTCATTATGGAGTGGGAATACCCAAAGGTTATCATCATTTCTATCTAAAATAATTTTATCCTCCATCATAATTAGAATCAACATATAACCCCACTTAAAGGTCTCATGCACTTTGTGTCACTCTAACACATTCTTAATAGTCTCCTTGATAATGAATTGGGAGATGTTGAATTTCACCCCTTTCACCATGTGATGGGTAATACATAAGTGGGTATTGATAATATAAAAACATTAGCTACCAAGGCATATATTTGAGATAATAAGGTGAATTATGGCCCTCATATTGGGGTCTTTTATATCTTTGATAAGGAACACAATCCCTAACTTGTAATAGCTTAAGAGCATCATGACCCTCTCAACCTCCACATCATATTCCATCATCTAAAAGATGGCTACCCTTGTGATTTAGATCTACATGATCCTAATAATGAGTCATGTTGAGATCTATATGAAACAGCCTAAAAAGTAAAACCTAGCACCATGTATGCTTAAGAGGAAGAATTGTACCAATTCCTTTGGCTTACCAAATCTTGGAAATTAAAATAATTGGGTTATATCGATGGTTTCCCATTTATCTCAAATGGATATATTACGTAGGGTGGTGCCAACCTTCATATTATTTCTTATGTCAACCATCTAGTCCTAGTTGAGTTCTTATGTGTTTCTCCCTATGCAGTGGTTGTAATGCATCAATCTACACCTATGTGCAAAGGATACCCATCTTTTCCTAACTAGGACCTCAGGGGGAAACTGCACTTATTTCTAAGCAAGATTTGTAATTAATTCAAGGTTAATTAACATGATGTTTATTCCTTCAACCACCTATGCCTTTCACTTCATATTGGATTCTTATTTTACTATTTGTGCCTTCTTGGCATCCTTCTGTGTCTTTGGCAGACATGTACCTAAACTTTTTTACCCATTTTGAATTGACTATTATTAAAGCATAGTTAATTGATATGTTTGAAATCCTTAATGATGTTTTATGCTTCCTCACAGCTATAAAAACTATTAGTATGTCTTCAGATCTTGAGTTTTATACACCATTAATGATGGCCTCAATGTTTTATAAAATTTCTATAAATATGTTCTCTATCAATCTCTCTCTGGTCTCCTTCTTTCTAATTCAAAATGGAATGCAATTTTATCATACTTCAAAAATTCTCTTTGGGTTATATGGATGCTTTGGTTCTTATTATGGTAGCATGTTTTTGGTTTGAGTGGCTTTGACTCTTGTTTGGTTCTATGTTCTACTTCAAATTTTCACAAGGTTTGTAACCTTTCAAAGTTTGTCATTCACCTTTATATACCTTAGTTTTAACTACCTCATTAATGGCTAGTGATTAATGTCATGGAAACACATTAATTTATTGAAATCTACTAAACTCATGAAATCCATGAAATTCTACTACCAAATTCTCATTTATTGTGGATCCTTATGCTTTCATCATCACAACATTGATTTTTCTAATGGTTTGTCTGGTAAAGTGACATGTGATTCAAATATCACTTCCCTTTTACCATTGGGTGGGTGCCAGATATCTTAATGATCTTTATCTTTCATTTTTCTCATCTTGGTGTGACCTTCACCCTTCTTATGTCAATTTGGGTGCACATCTTCACATACATGTGATGAAACCTCCTTGGTTCCATCTCTTCTTAGTGTTACACTTCCTTATAAGTGTACCTCTCTATATTGGTTGATTTCTATGCACTTTCATGTCTCTTGCTTTAGCCTTCCCTACCACATAAAAATATTTGAACTCATCTTCTAGTGATTCATTCTTTATTTTCAACTTATTGTGTACAACCATCTTGTGTACCTCCCTTTTTTAACTTGGTACTCACAACTTTTTAAATCTGGCAAACTACACATGTCTATAAATATAGGTGTCTAGCCTTAAGCACTTATACAACATATATGATCAACGCACATGACTATATTTATGCATATAAGTGCCAAAATAGTTCTCCTATAGGTAATTAATTCACCATGCTTATTCACCTAACACAAACAAGACAAACATAAGGAAAGATTTGGCATGCACCAAATTTTATTATGGTCAAAACAAGGTAACTAAATTGTGATTAGGAAGTTGTTATTTGATGTTGAAAATGCCATATTATTGACTATAGGTCTTCAATCTATTATCTTTGAAATGCCTAAGGAAAATTTCACCTATTAATGTGTATATCTTGCATGCACTAGTCTCCAATATACTATGGATGATATATAGTACTATCCACCTAATCTATAGTGTTTTTGGGTTCTTGAGGTACCTTAGTTCATATATAAAGACCAATGATCCTTTATTAAGTACCTTGTAATTTATGTTCCTATCATGCCATAGCTTCTAGTTTGCCTTTTCTATTTACTAGATCCATCTTGCTTGGGTACATTTCTCATCCAAGAAATCTAAGTCTTCCAAGCATGCCCTCAAATACTCTTGGTTATCCAATTGACCAATACACATGATGCATAATTAGGGAACTAGAAATTTTATAGGTAACATGGCCTTTATCTTAAACACTATTTGAAATGGTGTAGACTTTTTTAGGTGCTTGTATGTAATGTGATAGGCCCATAGGACTATTGACACACAATCATCCCAACATTTATGACCAAAATCACATATCTTTGTGATTCATGTTACCAATATCTTATTGAATGCCTCAATAGTTCCATTTTCTTGGGGATAATAAGGTGTCATTTATGGTGTGACACCATGTACTTATTTAATAAGATGTGAATAATTTTGTTGATGAAAGTGTACACCACAGTTATTGGTTAAGCTAAATGAGCACCCCTAGTGACTAATGATATTCTCCAAAATAATCCTTGTTTTGGTGGTAACTATGAACTCTTTAGTCAATACTACCTCGACCCACTTGGTGAAGTAATCTATGGCCACTAGAATGTATCATGCACCTGTGCACCTTGTAGAGGGAGTAATAATCCTAAAAAAGCCAATGAACCATTTTTAAAATGATGCCTAGGCAAGGTTGGAGATGAGATGCATATCATCTCGATGGTTTAGATTTCTCATGCATTGGTAGATGTCACATACTTTGGTGTGATCCTTTTCATCTTGAAATATAATTGACCACCATAATCTAGATTGTAGTATCTTATGTGTCATAACTTTTATAGTGTAATAGCCTCAATCAATCCCTTATGAACCTCTTGTAAGATTGAGTCTTATTAATGCCCTAAGACATAATAGCATAAGACCTTGTCATGACTCAACTTATATAGTTCCTCACCAGTGAGTTGAAAAGGGGTAATATGAACTATGATCTACTTCTTCTCCTTAGTTTTCATGGTTTAGGGTGTAGACCTAGATGTTAAAAATGTAGAAATATCTACCAAGTCTTTAGGGACATGTTAGACCCTATAAATTTTCATGTTAGGCATATAATATTCTATAGGAAGTAACACATTTCTATAGTTGATGTGGGATAGAAGGTCTGGGCCTAAGTTTTATTTTCTAGGTTTTACTATAATAGAAAATTAGAATTATTGAAACAAAACAATCCATCAACAAATGTACCCATAGAGAATGGGATTATTCACTAGGTACTTGAGCAACTCATGATCAATGAAAAATATGAAGGTGTTTCTAACAAATATTTCCAAAACTTATCTAGGGAATAAACCATGGCAAACACCTCACACTCAATTGTGGTGTAGTTTTGCTATACCTTAGTCTTTTTCTTGAGAAGGAAATGTGATGATCCATTTTTCCTTTCCCTGGTTATGCTAGAATAGTTTTGATCATAGTACTAGATACATATACATAGACATGAAATGGATTCAAATAATTAGGAAATTATATTATCATCACACTTATTTGAGCTTCAAGGTCTCAAATGCATCTTCCTATGTTGCACCCCAATAAAATGGGCCATCCTTTCATAAGACTTCTTATAGTGACATTGTAATATTAGCATAGTTCCTTATGAATTTCCTATAGTAGCTAGAATGTTCAATAAAGGCATGAATGTCTTTCTACATTGATGGGGTTTGGAATTGAAGGATGATTACAATCTTCATTAGATCAATGAGTAGATCATCTTTACAGATGATGTGCCTAAGTAAAATAAAAAATAGAGTTGTGAAGACAGACTTTTTGAGGCTTAAATAAATTTTTAGTTCCCTACACCTTTTAAACATAAGGCACAAGTTGTCATAATGATCCTTCACTAATTCAAACATAGTTTAGTCATCTAAGTATACTTGGAGGAATTTGTGAATGAAGTCTTTAAAAGTGATGATCACTACTTGATAAAATATGGTTAGTGAATTATTTAGTCTAAAGGGCATAAATTTCTATGTGAAACAACCCCATTCTATCTCAAAGGTAGTTTTAGGCTTGTCCTCCTCATCTATCTAGACTTGATGGTATCCTAAGAACCTATCAATAAAAGTGTATATCTCAAAACCTGTGATTCCATCCAAGACTTCATTGATGAATGGAGTTAGAAAGTGGTCAGTTACATAAGAGGTGTTAAATAATATGTAGTCAACACAAATTAAGATATCTCCATCCTTATTGATGCTGATGATCATGGGGCTAGCCCATTCAAATTCGTGCATAGGGTAGATGATGCTTTCCTAGCATACCATTGATCTCCATCTTGACCTTGTCATAAAGATTGGGGTTCATCCTATAAGGTTAATTCTTGATAGTTATTTAATAGCTTGATGCTCATCTTCCCAAGGGATGGGTATGTGTGTAAGGAAATTAATTAGATTATTCAAAACAATATAATAATATATGGCAGAATTAAGAGCATAATAAGAATATCATAATAATAATTAGTGAAAGAGCAGAATACTGAAATATTATGACTGAGCCACTTCAAGGGTGGAAACTCCATAATAATGTAATAATAATAGAATTCATAATATGATGATAAAATACTAATCACTACCTCTTTTATATATATATATATATATTACTTATCCATGTTTAATCAGTAGGCTGACCATACTAAGAACATCAAGAAATGCAACAAGCTAATATGAAGATGTGTAAGCCATGAGTCAACCACACATATCCCTAGATGCACTATAGGTTAAGGGCATAGAATTCCCCTCCCATTCAAAACAATGTTGTCCTGAACATTGAATCACACTAGGATTTTTTATACGAATGCTTCATCCTCCCATGTTTCATCTTTAAAATGTAGGTTTTTCCATTTGATCAAATACTTCTTCATGGCTCTAGCTTGCAATTTCTTAGTGTAAATGTGAATTATCTCCTTAGGATATAAAATGAATTTGCCTTCTTCATCTAGTTTAGGTAACTCAGTGTGAGTGAAAACTCTATGTCTAATTACTTTCTTTAGGCAAGATACATGGAATACCATATGTATGTAAGTGGTTAGGGTTAATTCTAACTTGTAAGCCACACTAAAATTTTCTTCAAGATCTAGTAATCCATAATACATAGGTGATATCTTGTTATGATTTCTATGTTGCTTTAGATACATCTTATTTTATTGATTCAAACATATAAAGACCTAATCACCTGTGTCAAAATTTCACTCAATGTAGTGTTGATTTTCTTGCTACTTCATTAAATTTTGTGTCATTGCTAAATTCTATAGCAAAACTCTTATTGATGGTGAATGTGTTATTTAATAGATTGAACCTTAGGATGCATTGTCAAAACTAAAGTGATGGATGGAAGTGATACCCACACAATGCCACAAAGGGATACATATTAGAATAGTGTGAAAGTAAGTGTTATACCACCATTCAACAAGTGGTAGCCAATGAACCCATTTGTCCTATTTTTCAAAAATAGAACAATGAAGATACCCTTTGAGACATTTATTGAATACTACTTGCCCATTTTATTAAGGATGATAGGATGAGCTATGAGCCAACTGGGTACCCAAAGATGTAAATAATTTAGTCCAAAACTTAATAGTAAATATGGGATCTCTGTCAGTTACAATGATATTTGGACTGCCATAAAATTTTTGAACTATATTGATAAAAGTAGAAGCTACTATAATAGAAAAAAATGGCTATGATAAGGAGAAAAAATGAGCATACTTGGTGAGTTGATCCATAGCTAACATGATAACACTTTTACCCTTACACCTTAGTAACCCTATAATGAAATCCATGGGAACCTCTTCCTAATGTTGGCTAGTGATGGATTAAGGTTGTAATTGACTTGGGGTCTTAATGGTTTCACCTTTATTTTTTTGGAAATCCATGAGTTCATCCACATATTTATAAACATCCCCTTTGAGTCCTTTCTAAAATAAATCTTGCTTGATTCTATTATATGTTTTCAAAAATATTGAGTGTCCTCCAAAAGGAAAGGCATGAATTTCTTGAAGAGTTTTATGTTTGAGGAGAGAATGTTTACAAAGGTATAATATATCTTTATAACAAATGTGTTTTCCTTCCATATAAATTTTCAAGATTCATTAGAACCTTGCTAAAGATTGTGAATAAGATTCTTTGTAGCACTATCATTATCCCATTCTAAACTTTCTTTGTCTATCCAATCTACATGCTACATGGTCATAGTGCATAAAAATGACTCAATTGATTCATCCTACTAAGAGAGGGAATCTACCACCACATTCTCTTTTCCTTTCATATACACTATTTCAAAATCATATCCAAACATTTTGTTCACCCATTTTTTTTGTTCTTTAGATGAAAAGAATTGTTAAAAAAAATAGTTGAGGCTATCATGATTAGTCTTTACATGAAAGTGATGACCCATTAGATATGATCTCCATTAATTCTTACATATGGAATAGACATCATCTACTTCTCATATATTATTTTTAGCCTATTTTCCCCCTTAAGTTCAAAACTTTAAAATGACATTGGTTTACCTTATTTCTTGAGTACAACCCCATGTCATAACTTGATGTGTCACACTCCATAATAAAAGTTTTAAAAAAATCAAGAGTAGCCAAAAATGGAGTTATAAACATAACCATTTTGAACTGATCAAATGATTTGGTAGCTGAATTAGTCCACTAGAAGGAGTCTTTCTTTAGAAAATAGGTGATTGGGGATACAATAGTAGCATAAATTTTGACAAACCTATGATAGTAACTAGTTATCCTTAGAAATACATGGAGGTTATTGAGGGTCTTAAAAACCTACCACTCCATCAGTACTTGGATTTTCTTAGGATCAAATTTCACTAATTCATGTGAAATAATATGACCCAAATAATCCACCTCTTGGACACCAAAATCACAATTAGAAGGTTTGGCATATAGATGATGTTGTTCCAAAACTGAAAGCACCTATTTCACATGCTTTAAATGATCTTCCCAATTTTTACTATAGATGAGGATATCATCAAAAAGCACTAATACAAAATTTCTCAAAAATGACCTAAAAATAGTATTCATCAAAATCTTAAATGAATATGGTGTATTTGTGAGGCCAAAAGGCATGACCATAAATTTATAATGGCCGTCATGAGTTCTGAAAGCTAGTTTAGGTAAGTCATCATTATGGATGCAAATATGATGATATATACAGAGAAGATATAACTTGGTAAAATAAATAGCACCATGCAATTCATCTAGAAAATAATCAATTACTAGAATAGGAAACTTATCTTTGATGGTGTATTTATTAAGTTCCCTATAGTTTGGGTACATCCTCCAACTATCATCCTTATTTTGTACCATGACCACTGGGGAGGAATATTCACTTTGACTATGTCGAATGATTCTTGACTTCAACATCTCTTGTATCATATTTTTAATTTCACTCTTTTGGGCGTAGGGATACCTATAGGGTTTGATATTGGGTGGTATAGAGGGGGGAGGGGGCATATAATGAATTTGATGGCATGATCATGTGCATGAATTGGAGGAAGTCCTTTTGGTATTTCACCAAAAATAATAGAATGGTCATCCAACACCTCTTAAAAATCATGATGTGTAGGCTCATTGGTTGGTTAAACCTCCATGGAAAATAATCACTCCACAAAACCTTCTACATATTTTCTAAAAATCTTCATCATTTGATGGGAACTAACTCGTTATGGAGAATTATCTTGAAATCCATGTATTTTAAATATCCTTCCTTCTGAATGGAACCTCATGAATAATTCATATAAATTTATCTCAATAGTGCATAAATTGGTGATCCGTTGCACTCCAAAAATAATGTCATATGCTCCCATGGGAATAGAAAACATAGGGAAATCTAATAAATAATCTCACATAGTAACCTTAATACTATGACATTTTCAAGAATAGTTAACCATACCACCATCTACAGTCATGAACTAGAAGTCTAGAGCTAGGTAAATGAAACAATCCAAACAAGTAGCCAACTTAATATTGATGAAGTTATATGTACTCCCAAAATAAATTAACATACTCACCTTTTGTTTCTTTAAGAACCCCAACACCTTAATATTTTGAGGAGTACTAATGCCTAAAAGTGCATGACAAGAAATAGTAGGTTGAGAATCTCTAGATTCATCCTCATGTTCTTCTAATCCTTATTTTGAAGCCTCTTCATCATTTGTAATGTCAATGTAAAATAAATTATTTTTAGCACATTAGTTTCCTTTTCTTCATTTGTTATCATAGCCAAAACATAAACCTTTTGCAAAATTTTATTCCACTTGTTGATGTGTCAATATGGTAGGTTGATGAAATGATGCTACTATAAAGGTGCATTAATGAACATTGGTAAAGGGTCTTCATATTATCAACTCTTTTTCCTCAACCATTTGTACCTTTGGTATGGCCTCGCATATAGTACTGGTATGAAAAATGCAAATCTCCAATTGGATACTATCTTTGAGGCCACCCAAAAATAGGTCAATCAGATTTTCCTTAATGATGTCTACCACATGTAAGGAAAGATTCTAAATTGATGAATGTAGTCATTGATAGTCCTATTTTGACACAACTTAGCTTTCTAATTGAAGTAATTTTTAGAGACATTATTATGATAGTGAAATTGTAACTCCTCAAAAAATACCAAACTGGGACACCCTTCTTTTTCTTTTGAGCACACAACTAATGATACCAAATGAATGGCTTAGGTTCTAGATAGATAGGCCATAACCACTTTTTTTGAACATGGAGTTTGATGTAAATCAAATAAATTCTCAATTTGAGTGAGCCAAGTGAGTGGATCATTACCAATAAACTTACATAGGTCCACTTTTGGCAACATCAGCTTAGGGACATAATTGGTATTCATATTATTTAGAGTAGGAGAACCAAACTAAAGTGATGGACGAGTATTTTATAGTGGTTGAGCTAAAAATTTGGCCAATTTCCTATAAATTTTTTGTAATTGATTCTTCATGCTATCCAAGTCTCCTCTCAAACCTATAATGTCCAAATAAACCTATCAAAATCATATTTTTCACCATGCCTTGTAACTCTAACTTAATTTGTTGAACTACCTAAAAAATAAATTGATTAGAAGTCTTAGATTCCATGTCATCCTTGTGTGGAGTTTTTGGTGTTTCTTACCCTTTCCCATAGCTATGAGTGTTTTAAACATCCATACACAAACCCTAGGAGGGTTTTGATGATTAAAAAAATGTACAAATGGAATACACCATTGTGATTATCTCACCAAGATGAATCCAATGACTACTATTATGCACAAGGGTGAAAATTTTGACCCAAAAAAGTGTATGAGTGGAATATACCATTGTGATCAGCTTAGAAATATGAATTTAATGACTGGTAATTTTCATAAGGAAAAATATTTTTTAGAAAAAATGTTTTTTTATAAAAAAACCTCATAAATAAAACTATGGTGATGAAAAAATCAAATCCTCCTAAATCACAAGTTATGTCTTTCAGCCTTCTAGTGATCAAGATACTACATCCCAAAAAATGTGCATAGAAACTTGACCAAATTGATCCTCTGATACCACTTGTATGTAAATTACTTAGATGATTCACAATAGTAGAATAATATATGGTAAAATTAAGAGTATAATAATAATATCATAACAATAATTAGTGAAAGAGAAAAATACTTCAATATTATGACTAAAGCACTTCAAGGGGCTAACCTCCACAATAATGTAATAAGAAAAAAATTCATAATATGATGATAAAAAACTAACCACTAACTCCTATATATACTCTACCTATCCATGGTTATTTTATAGGCCAACCATACTAAGAACATTGAGAAATGAAATAATCTAATATGAATATATGTAATCCACAAGTCAATCACACATATCCCTAGATGTACCAAAGGTTAAGGGAATAGTAGTGTGTCTTTCATGTCTCTATATTTATAAGAGAATAAGTCTTGAAACTCTTTCAAGATATCAACAATATGTGATAGCTTTGTGTTAGATAAATAGGCTTCTAGAGTAGAAATCTTTGATTACCATTCTAAGTTGATATCTACCTTTGTCATTTTTAGTAGTACACAATAAGGTTCATTGTTATCTTGGTGTGAATCCTTGACTTTTATGATACCCTTAGCTATTTATATTTTAATGTGGGTAGGGTATTATTATTCTAAGGTGATATCCTCAACTTAGCACATTAACTTCCTTTTTCCTATCAAATTCATCTAGTTACACACCTTCTATCTGTCATCATATTCATTACTAGAGTCACTATTAACAGTTTTCTCTTTAAATAAAGTTAGGAGTGCTAAATAATTTTCATTGAACATGTATTTTAGGCACTATTCTAATATTGCAGTGTCCTCAAACAATAACCTTAAAACTACTTATAGTGTCTCAATTAATTAAAGTTTTTGTAAAGAAATGGAAAAGGTGTGAATAAACCACTCCTTGAGTGCATCCCAATTGGCTATCTCATGACACATCTCATTGATAATGTACCATGTATATGCCCAAGTATTTGAGGTATTATAGAAGTTGTGCACCCATAGATTATTTGGGGAGTTTTCACCATAGATAGTCTAAGTTTCTTCACAGAGGTCCACATGAGATATAGATTCAGAGTCATCAGAGTAAGTTGAGATGTCTAGGTCCTCATTACTATTCCCAAATCTAGTACAAATGGTTGCCTTTACATCTTGACAAGTTTTAAAGCTAGGCCTTTTCACTACCCACCAACAAGTGATAGTTCTCTTCAATGTATACACTAGTGCACCCATTTTATCCACCTTTGTTGGGATTCATGATTTGATGTCATGGACATAGTCATCCACTAGATTACTCCCTTCATATTTTGGGATAAATATAATTTTTCCTTTACTAAGGTGAAACACTCTCATCCCCTTCTTATTGGTGTAAGGGACCTACCTTCTATAATCATGATTAATTTAGACCTAGCTTGTCTTTACTAGTTTTGATGCCTTCATGTGTGCCAAGTGGCACCTTTGACTAATTCTATCATATTACTCCTTGACCCATTGGTCATCGATAATATTGGTTATATCTAAGTCTTATTAGCCATATTCTCAAGAAATCACTCCTTGATAATTTAGGTCTATAATCTTGATGCCTTGCATCATGATGTTATATATGTGGTTGATCTCATTCTTGATGTCCATGATCTTGACATAGTGGGGTCCTTAGTCATTTAAGAGGGGTATAACTACCATATCATTTCCATTATCAAATGTCATATAAAACCTTTTTAATTTCATATTTTCATTATTTTCATAACACCATGGCCTTCCTATAAGCATCAAGTACTTGGCCTATTCTTCTAACTTGATCACTTCAAAGTCAACATGAAATTCAGTGCCCATGATATCTACAACTATGTTCTTCATAATTTCAAGAGGGTGCACCTAAGTCTAATTATCCATGAAGAGTACATGAGGGGAAGGCCTCAAGATTGGCTTACCCATTTTATCTTAGGAATTCTTTGTTAATATGTTGACCTTAGTGCTTGTGTCTACCAGGACCTCACAAATAAACCATCCATCAATAGTGGCATCCATGAGGAGTTCTTGATCATACTCCACATTTTGTGTATGCTAAAATTATCACACCCTCTTCATGCATAGCCCAATGACCTCAAATTTTTTTTTCTGCCATTTTTTTTTTCTTTTTTTGTAAAAAAACCTCATGAACAAAATTATGGTGATGAAAAAAATCAAATCCTCCTAGATCACAAGTTATGTTTTTAGGTTTTTGGTGCTCAAGACACTAGATCCAAAAAAATTCACCATAGAAACTTGGCCAAGTCGATGCTCTTATACCACTTTTAAGTAAATTAATTAGATGATTCACAATAATAGAATAATATATGGTAGAATTATGAGTAGAATAAGTAGATCACAACAACAATTAGCGAAAGAGAAAAATACTTCAATATTATGACTAAACTACTTTGAGGAGAAACCTACATAATAATTAAATAAGAAAAAAATTAAAAATATGATGATAAAATACTAACCACTACCTATTATATATACTCTACTTATCCATGGTTAATCCATAAACTTACCATACTAAGAACATCGAGAAATGTAACAAGCTAATACGAAGATGTGTAAGCCACAAGTTGACCACACATATCCTTAGATGTACTATAGGTAAGGGTATATAAGTTTACCTTTTATGTCTCTATAGTTTCATGGGAACAATTATTTAACCTATTTCAAGATATCAACAATACGCACCAACTTCATGTCAAACTAATAGATGCCTAGATTAGAAATATTTGGTTCCCCTTATAAGCTAATATCTACCTTTGTCATTTTTAGTGGCATGTGTAGGGTTCATTCTTATCCTAGTGTGAATACTTGATTTGTTTTTTAACCTCAATTTTTTATATCCAAATGTGGGTAGGGTCTTCTTCTTATGGGGTTTTATCCTTGATGTTGTGTACTAACTTCCTCTTGCCTATCAAGATCATCTAGTTGTGTTCATTCCATGTGTCATCATCTTTATCACTAGAGTCACTATTAAGAGTTTGATCTTAAAATAAAGTTGAGAGTGCCAACATATTTTCATATAACATGTATTTTAGTCACTCCTCTATTATTTTAGTTTCCTCAAACACTAACCTTTAAACTACCTATAGTGGATTAATTAATTTAAGGTTTTGTGAAGAAAAGGAGAAGTTGTGAACAAACCACTTCTTGAGTGTATCATAGTTGGCTATCTCATGGAACATCTCATTAATAATGTATCATTCCCATGCCAAATTATTTAAGTTCATATGAAGGCATGCAACCATAGATTCATTGGGTCATTTTCATCATAGATAGTCTAGGATTCTCTATAAAAGTGCATATGAGCTATAGTGTCAGAGTCACCATAATAGGATAAGATGTATAGGTCCTTATTAATCTTCTTAAATATAGTGTGTATGGCTACCTTTACATACCACCAAGTTGGAAATATAGGCTTTTGTGCTTCCCACCAATGAGTGGTAGTACTCTTCAATTTATACACTAGTGCACCTATTTTATCCACCTATTTTGGGATACATGATTTGATGTCATGGATATAGTATTCCACTAGATTAATCCCTTCATATCTTAAGATAACTATAAGTTTTCCCTTACTAAGGAGAAACACTCTCTTCCCCTTCTTTTTGGTGTAAGGGACCCACATTTTAAAAGCATAATCAATATATACCTAGCTTGTCTTTACTAGTTTTAGTTCCTTTGCATGTACTAAGCGAAAACTTTGACCAGTGGTCTCATATGATTCTTTGACCCATCAGTCATAAGAAACATTAGTGGTGTTTGAGGCTAATTATCCATCTTCCCAAGAGAGGATTATTTGATCATTTGGGTATATCGTCTCGGTGCCTTATGCTATGATATTATATATGTAGTTGATCTCATCCTCAATGTCCATGATCTTGACATATGGGGTCCTTGTTCATTTAAGATGGGTATAAATAACCTCTCTTTTCTATTGTAAAATTTCATGTAGCACCTTTTGAATCACATATTTTTATTGTTTTCATAACACCATTGATTATTTATAAACAATAGGTAGTTATCTTGTTCTACTAATTTAATCACTTCAAAGTTAGTACATAATTTAATGCCTATGATATATAAAACTAAACTCTATATAAATTTTATAGGCTACACCTAGGTCTTATTGGTCATGAAGAGTACATAAGGGGAAGGCCTCAAGGCTAGCTTACCCAATTTCTCCTAGGCATTCTTGGTCAAGACGCTGACCTTAGTGCTTATAACTACAAGGACCTCATAAATAGACCATCCATCAATAGTGCCATCCATGAAAAGGTCTTGGTCATACTTCACATGCAATGTATAATAACATTATTACATCTTCTCCATGCATGGTGCAATGACCTTAACTTTATTTTTACCATCATGTTCTAAGAGCAAGTTCTTTAATAGGGGTAACATCCCCTCTATTTATAAGAGCTATAGGATATTTATTAATTATTATATCTCAAATTCCTTGTTGTCCTACTTCTTTTAAGATGTAGTAACCTATACTTTGAGATCTCCTACTAATTGGAGTTCCCCTTGTATGTTTTGAATTACACTTATGTCCAATTGTAATACATGATTCTAGCATGCTAGGTCTGGGTAAGGCATAACTTTGGGTTTAGGCCATGTTATGCACTTAGTGTGACCCTTATCCCCATATTTTAATCATAACTTAGGTATTTTCATAACTGGTATCTGAGTAGTGAATCCACTATGAGTAGTCACCTACACCTTAAATATCTCTATACAAGTTGGCTATGCCTTTGGGTCCATTTTTCCATTTTCAACTTTTACTTGATCATTCCTATACCCTTATCTATGCCAAGACTACCTTTGGTTAATGGTTTTTACAAGTCAAGACATTTTTCAACCTTATAAGACTCTTTACAATATCCATGCATGGGATGTGTAGGGTAGTCATAATAATAATGCTCTATCAAGATGCACTTATAAAATGAGTGCAATGGGAACCTTCTACGACCACATCCTCCACCTCACCCTCTAGAACCTCATTGCATTCCAAAGCCTATGTTTTGTTTTCTATATCCCTCATTACCCTAGTTTGATTGCCCTCAAACTACTATGATGTCTTGTCATGTGACTCTTTCCATGTTTTAATGCATTTCATTAATCACCTAACAATCAGTAGTGGTATGGGTATAGGCATCACATAGCTAAGAATAGATGGTTGTGTTGACCTAATTGGTACATTCAAATAAAGGGTAGTTACAAACAACATGCACCTCCTGATATACTTCATAGCTTAGAAGTAGGGTGCATATATTCCTTCATGGGTATTTATTCTTAGTATGGCCTTCCACTTTGTAATCAGTACACCATAGTCCACTCAGATCATCATGTGAAGAGCTAATGATAATTTTTTGGAGCTTAAAATCCATATATGAAATTTATACCTTCGTAAATGGGTTGATCTTCATATCTATGATTTCAACTATCTCAGCTCTAAGCATGGATTCAAGTACTTCATAAGGGTATTTGAAACTTTTCATGGAAAGTTCTCTTTAGAATGACACTAAAAACCATCTAATAAACCACTATGCATGCTAAGAAGGGTGAATATTATATGGGAGCTTTGATATGAGATTATTGAACCTTGCATTGTATAAACACACACTTTCTAAGAGTCCTCGGGTAATATATTTTAGCATGATGAATCTTTGTTGTTCAAACTCCAAAATGTCAAATTCCTTTAGGCATGCATCGTACAAGATATCATAGTTAACCATGTCCTAGTTAGGGTTAAATTTCTTGTACTAGGTGTGGGAATGATTAAGCAAAGTAGTCAAAAATTAGGTAGCCTTATGATCTAAATAGGATATACCCTACACATGCCACTATAGTTCACACTTCAACACATGTTCTATGGAATTATCTATGCCATGATACTCTAGTAAGTACATGGCCATTTCATAGTAGATTTGTTATGGGTACAGCTAGGATCTGAGGTGCTTATCCCCATATCATTTATCTTGGTGGCAGTCCTCCAATTCCTCCAACCACTAGGTTAGGTGTTGGTCCCATGGTTACTATTGGAATCATTAATGTTGATGGTTATATACTAATTACTTGTGGTTCTAGACTACTTTCTACATCATGATGTTATATATGTGGTCAATCTCATCCTCGATGTCCATGTTCTTGACATGGGGGTCCTTAGTCATTTGAGAGGGGTATAACTACCCTCTCTTTTCCATTCTCAAATGTCATATTACACCTTTTGAATTAAATATTTGTATTATTTGCATAACACCATGGTCTTCCTAAAAATTTTGGGTAGTTTTCTGGTTCTACTAACTTGATCACTTCAAAGTTAGTATAAAATTTAGTGCCCATGATATCTAAAACTACACTCTTCAAAATTTTAATAGGCTAAACCTAGGTCTTATTATCCATAAAGATTACATGAGAAGAAAGCCTTAAGGCATGCCTACCTATTTTCTCCTAGGCATTCTTGGTCAAGATGTTAACCTTAGTGTTTGTGTCTACTAGGACCTCATTAATAGACCATCTATAAATAGTGACATCCATGAAGAGTTTTGGGTATTAATCTACATTTTTTATATGCCAAACTTCTCACACCCTCTCTATGCATGGCATAACAACCTCAAATTTAATTTGACCCACATGCTTCAGGAGTAATTTCTTCAATAGGGGTAACATCCCCCTATTTATAAAAGGTGTAAGATATCTGTTAATTCTTATATCTCAACTTTCTATCTATCCTACTTTTTTGAAGGGGAAGTAAACTATGCTTCAAGATCTCACACTAACTAGAGCTCCTCGTGCAGGTTTTAGATTACACTCATGGCATGTTGTAATACATATTTTTGGAGTGTTAGGTTTATATAAGGTGAATCTTTGGATTTAAGATATATTATGCACTTAGTGCAACCCTTATCCCCATATTCTAAGCATAAATCAAGGATTGGCACAACTGGTGGTTAAGTGGTGAATCCAATGTGAGTAGTCACCTACACCTTGATTGTGTTTGTGTAGGTTAGCTATGCTTTTGGGTTCTATTTTTCCATTTTTGGCTCATGTCTAATCATTATTTCACCCTTATTTAAGCCAATCCTAACTTAGATCAAACTTTTATACAAGTCAGGGCATTAGTCAAACTTATGGGACCCTCAAGAATACCCACACAAGGGATGTGTAGTGTAGTCATACTAATAATGCTTTATCAAACCACATTTATAACATGATTGTGGTGGGAACCTTCTACCATTATGTCTTCAATCTCACCCTTTTGTGCCTTGTTGTATTCTAAAGCCTATGTTCTATTAGCCATAGCTCTCACTACCTTGGTTTATTTTCCCTATGATTATTGTAGTGGCTTGCCCTACCCCTCTTTCCATGTTCTTGCACATTTAATCAATCACCCAAAAATTAGTAGTGGTATGGGTGTAGGCATCACACACCTAAAAATATGTGGTTATTATGACATAATTGGTGCTTACAACAAAGGGAAGTTACAAAAATCATGTACCTCTCAATAGACTTCACAACTTAGAAGTAGGGTGCATATATTCCTTTGTGGCTGGTTATTATTATTATGGCCTTTTGCTTCATAGCCAGTGCACCATAGTCCACTCTGAGAATCATGTGAAGATATAAAGTATGATTTTATAGCTAGGAAGCCATAAATGTAATCTATACCTCCATAAATGGGTTGATCTTGGTATTTATGCTTCTAAACACCTTGACTCTGAGTGTGATTTTAAATGCTTCATGGGGGTTTGTAAAAGTCTTCATGGAAATCACTCTATAGAATAGTGCTAACAACCCTCCAACTAACCATTGTGCATGCTAGAAAGGGTGAATATCATATGGGAGCTTTGATAGGAGAGTCTTGAACCTTACATTGTGTAGATTCACACTTTTGAGAGTCCTCGGGTAATATATTTTAGTGTGATAATGCTCTATTGTTCAAACTCTAGAATATCAAGTTCCTTCAAGAATGTATCCTTTAGGATATCATAGTCAACCATGGCCTAGTTAGGGTCAAATTTCATATACTAGGTGTTGGAATGATTAAGCAAAGTGGTCACAAATTGGGTAGTGTTGCACTCTGATTAGGTTATGACCCATGCACACCACTATAGTTCACACTTTATCACATGTTTTATATAATTCTATACATTTTTATACTCTATATATTGTATGGCCATTTCATATTATATTTGATGGGGGTTAATTGGGATATGAGGTGATTGTGCCCTAGCATCTATCTTGGTGGATGTCTTCTAATGCCTCTAGCCATTGAGTTAGGAATTAGTCCCATCATTACTAATAGCACCATTGATGTTAATGGTATTGTACTACTTACTTGTGGCATTGGATTACTTTCTATGTGTTGCTTCTCACTTTTCATTACTGACATCAGTTGAGTTGATATGCTAGTGCTCAAAGGTCTAGGGGAAGTTGAGTTCATCTCCTTGTATGGAAAAATCTATTCAATCACAAATTTGTATTCTAATTATTCAAAATGTGTAAGATATATATAAAAAATAGGGTCAATTATTAATTTTGTAATTTATTCAAGTGGGGGATCTAGCACACAAGCATATGCCACAAGTTCAAAGGGGGTAGACATATCAAGCATATCTTTAGTCACCTAATCCTATAAGAACCTAAAAAATTCCACACTTATCAAATGTTGAGCTTGATCCATCATTTCATTATATCTCTCATCCTCATGTTATTGTATTTCAATAGATCCTTCCCCATGGCCTTCTTATTCACTATAAGTTCTCTCAACCCTTTTCAATTCTAGATCTTTTATTAGTTTACAACATTTCTTATTATAGGTCTATTTTCTAAGCTCTTAAGTGTCAATTTACTCATCCCCTTCCATTGCACCTCACCTATACATATCCTTCCCCCCCTTCACATTTATCATACCCAAAAGGACTTTAGCCTTCCATCCACAAAATTTCAAAACCATAATCCATTATTATCTTTTTTAGGTCTAAACTAGATTAATTCACAAACATTCCCTAGGGTCATGTAAAAACTAGTACTCTGCTTCCTCAGGGCATGAGTATGTCAAGATTGTTAATTTAAATATGTATCTATTTATCACTGCTTTCTACCATTTATCCACTACTCTAGTCTAGGTTGCATATGGGTCTCAATCCTCTCTAGATGTTCATTTATCCACTCATAGCATTGTCTATAGCTGTTTCTTTGGTGGGTTGAATATGTAGCCAACCATTGGTACACATACCTAAGAAACTGATAGAAAAAGAAATCATATATAACATCATATAGGTTGTTCTAAACCCATTTTATCAAAATTTGTCCTTTGTAGGTTGGATGATTTAATGCAAAGTTATCTTCCACATAGTGTAGCTAGTTATTAATGTTTT
This sequence comes from Torreya grandis, assembly GCA_037957365.1. NCBI lineage: Eukaryota > Viridiplantae > Streptophyta > Pinopsida > Cupressales > Taxaceae > Torreya > Torreya grandis. The sequence goes on along the minus strand of JARHVA010008570.1, from coordinate 201,861 downwards.
TGAGGGAAAATCAGTACATCATTCTTCTTCATCATTGTAATAATAAAATTCAACATAGGTCATAACAATATAACCAAAATGTTATGGAATTCGGTGCATAAATTTTTCTTAGTTGGTTATTGGATCTTTAAAAGCAGGCGCAAACATGGGATATTCCATCAGCGCTCAACATTTTACACTAAAATATGTTAACATCAATTCACATAAGGCATAGGCCTTATGTGCTCACTTGAAGAATAACTAAGAAGGAATCAGGGCCTATGTTGGGCTAGCTATGCTATGGTAAATACATCAATTATGGGACTTTATCAATTAAAAAAAAGCTTAAGTAGATCCATTAGCACAAGCTTTTCATGGAATATGCATAGTGGTCTATAGGCACAAGACTTTTTGATGGACTAGTCTTAGATTTGTATAGGCACCAACCTTTATTAAAATAAGCTTATTATCACATAGGTGCTTGAAGGGTCAAAAGGTTACTTCAATTTAAAATCTCATTACTAAGCTTACACTTATATCAAGGATAGTAATTCTTGGCACATGATATATACTCATACTCTCAATAGATTTACAATGATATCATCATTTATTATAGGGACTCCATTAGTGACATGACTCATAAGCTTATAAACAACATTCCTAATATAAATATATTAAAATTACATCAGGATAATCATTGTGAATTAACATATGAATACCAAATATGCATAAACTAGATATCATGTTTACTACAACCATTCTTTGTCATTAATCAAAGCTCAAATAAAAATAAATAGAGTATATATTTCATGACATTTAAAACATAGTATGCCTAGATCATGCTATTTAATGAACTAGAGGATCATAGGCAAGCTTGGGTGATTATAACTGGAGATTTAATAGAATTCATACTAATCCTAAGACTAATGGCTATCATATCAATTCATATATATCATTTCTAATCTACCAGAGCTTTGTTTCTTTTTTTTTTACATCTTATACATTGACTGGCTCAAGCTCTTTTTATAGATCTTCAAGAACAAATCCACCAGGGTGGAATGTTCACATTGGGTGATAATATGGAGCATTGGTGATCATTCCTTATGTATCCATCACCTTACAAACTTTAAACTTCAGTTTTCATGTATCACTCAATTTGGAATATGCCTTGAAGATCTAAGAACTAGTTAACCGTCTACCAGCTAGTTCAAGGTATGTGCTAAAATCTCCAGCTAGTGATAAGATGCCAAAATGTCAATCATCACACCAAATTATTTCCTCATGACAAAGTGTATGTCATGTTGTCATGAATATAATACTTATTGAAATAAGGGGACCAACAATAATGTTCAAGATATTTCTCTTAGCCATGCTCCAGAATAAGTTTGCCATCTAAACCATGTCCTATCTTAACTTTTCACCAATAAGTAACATCAATGTTTATAATACTTTATCCTTAGAATAATTTAAAAACATATAACAATGCCTCTTACATGAGATATTGATCCCACTCATATTATTAATTGATGATATGATCCAAATAAATTCTATTGGTTTTATGATAGTTGGGGTCATTCTCATGAGACTTGTAGGCAATTACATAACTTAGGTATGGATTTCCTCCTTGGTCCTAATTTCAACCATGATTATCTCATTTATGAATGTAAAAAATCCTATGATATATCCTTCAAATCTCATGAAACACAAATCAAAAATCAATCTTTGAACTAGGTTAATGCTCATCTGACCATCTATAAAGACCCTCTTCCAAATCACCAAGACAATAATGATAAACCTACCCATTACACCAATAAAATTGATAGTATTAGATCCAAATCCTAAAGATAATGTGGTCAAAATGACTAATATATGAAGGGTAGTTTCCTTCATCAATTATCATCCCAACCACACTCACCAATCATCTCACACTTTTCATGTTATCTAAGATTCTTCAACCACCCACCTAACAGAGTTGGGGAAAGAAGACATTATCTCTTTTGATGAACCAATTCCAACACTTCAATTATATAACACCTCTCATACCATTTATTCAATTTCACTAACCTCTTTACCCATCACTAATACTACTCAACCTTTTAATACAACTTTTCCAAATCTATCACAAATCAAACCTACATTAACTACCTCATCTCATGATAATCAACCAAAATTATACCATAATTAAACCTCATGAAACTTATAAACACAAATTTACATGCACTTCTACTCTTCCTTATGAGGAACTCCTCCAACACTATGCACCTCTATCTAGTAGTCCCCTCATGGGTTATGATGAATAGGATCCTATCATATAACTTACTAATCTCCCATCTCAAATCACATTTCTCAAAATCATGTGGAACTCTACATGTCATTGTAATCACCTTATGTAACTCCTATTTAAAATGAACATCCTGCATCCTCCCCTAATAGGACATGAAGCTACCTTATCTAGATTAGAAGATATCATTTTATAATATTGTGATAGATGTCTATACACATTGATGAAAAAATGGAAACTTCTCTATTTCAAATTCCCCATTACTTCTATGATTCCCAATGAGTTTCTTATTTGTGTAGATGATCCTCCCCTCTTTATAAGCATCCCAATTGGTGACATATAAGTCAAGTATTCCTTGATTTATGAGGGATTTGAATACTCTAAATATAATCTTAAGTCCACACATAATATGTGTCAAGGCTATAACCAATGATTAATGCCTCTTTTAGGCTATGTGTGACTCCCTATCACCATCCCACCTATCATTTTTTGAGTGAAGGTTATGATATTAATTTTCTCTCTCTCTTATAACATCTTTTTTAGTAGGTCATGGAATCATTGTATGAGGGTTGTTACATTTTCTACATGTTAATGCATCAAGTTCCCTCACAATGGTGCAATCCATAGAATTAAAGGTGACACTAACCCTTATAATTCTACATAATTCCAAGACCATGGTGTATTCAAAATCACAACCCTTAAACCCCTACTGAGTTTTCCATTCTAAGAATCTCAATAGATTATTTCCCATGTCAACTCTATGTGAGGTTACCATGGTCACCCTAAACTCATCAATAATATACCACCTCATCTCTTAAATTTTGATGATGATGATCTTGATGAGATCAAAATCAATATAAAAACTTCTAATCTCTCTCATCATCTCATTTCCCATCTTCCACCTTCTCTATATCTACATTCGTATCAACCACCTAATGATGATATACCCATAGTCTTAACTAAGACTTTATAGTGTATTCTTCACACCAATTTCATTGAGAAGGTCATTTATACTTTCATAAGTGATATTCATACACCTAACTATGATGATGGTTATACCTTAGATGACAAATTTATAGGAAGTCTTATTTAGGCTCGAGATGTAGAGATCATTCATTATCATTATTCTTTATTTCAATCCTTATATTTATCTTATCACATTCTAACTTATATAGTTCCTAATTCTAGCATTATTCCTCCTATTCATCTGATAGAGATGGTGTGCACACCTATGATTTTCAAAGAACCTATTAAGAACATGCTTATAGATCATGATATAATTGGTCCCTATTGCTTCACTAGATACCAGGACCCATATACATGGATTTCCCCTAAGATGATTTCTATTGTTCTTTAACCCTCTCTAAATATTTCCCTTCTCTCAGCTGAGCCTCATCTAAATCCTATTCCCACTCTCCCTTTAGATGAGTCTATTATTGCTCTTAATCCTATTTCTTCTTTATTTTAGCCTCATATAGTTTCTCTACCATCCCCACATTCCCTTGGTGATGATTTGTTCCCTTTACCATATCTTACTCCTTATCCCACCAAATGGGTTGATCAGCCATACTTTAATATTCATAAAATTAATAGTCATTAGACTAGATATTTTAAAGTATACCAACCTTCACCACATTTTACTTCCACTTCCTATGTTAGTAAATTCACAAAGTTTATTAGTAATCATATCTATTACTTCTGTGATACAAATAATCATTGCTCCACTCATTGCCTAAAGTTTAGATGATATATAGATACCTTGCATCCTACTCTTCCTTAGCCTACATAAAAGGTTATACCTCCTTTCAAATTATTACCTAAATATATTGTCAAATATGGAGAGGTATGTTATTTATGGCACCAATGTGATTCCCATCATATTGATCATTTCCTCATCCTTTATTATCATCTACAAGATCATCTTATGACCATTCTTGTACATATTATCCCTCCTCCCATAGGTATCCCTTAAAATAAGGCTCCTATTTTTCACATATGGTTTCTCCACCTATGGTCCCTTCTCCACATGTAGTTTTTAAACTCATGGTTCCTCTACCCATAGATCCTCGTGTACGTGTGGTCCCTTCTCCACTAGTGACTCATTCGTGTCCCATAGATTCCACTCCTATTCCCTATCTTGAGTATCCCATGAATGATGGCCCTCGTGATCATGATCCTTCAAGCATGCCTACATTTTCTATCAAGGATATTCAATGAGATGTATTTTCCCAGCTTTCTCTGAAGATTGATAAGACCCTCACTATAGTTAGAATCTAGTTTCCTAGATATTTTTGAAATGTTATGGAAATTTTTATGGATAAATATACCAATATTTATGAAATAAAACATTATGTTACTTTATTTATTTCTTCATTTTGGATTCGACATGTGCTTAAAATTTACATCTATCTATTTTATATCATTTGGCATTATGTCAAAGTCTTATCTATCTTACATGGTTATTTATATTTCTCACTACATATTGTATATGATGTCACTTTATTTCTTATGTTCTCTTATGGATTCTTTTCATGATTACATGTTTTTCTCTAAATATTCATTTATTTTTAATGTATGTCTTGTCTCCTTCTCATGATTTTTTATACCTTATCTCTAAAACATGGATAATCATTATTATGACTTTGTTATACAAACCATGTTCCCATTTATCATTCCTTTTTTACCATGTGATTATTTAGAAAATAATTCATCTCATTATAATATTATTTTACTAGTCCTTATTAGATCTCCTTATATTCATATTATTTGATTTTGAAAACTAAGCATACACATGGTTGAAAATTTAGATAATAGTTGGTTCATAGGTAAGCTTAAGTCTTTAAGTCAGTCATGTCTTTGGATACTTAGCTTCCTTTATCCAAAGTCTAAATCTCATTCACATGTATCACTTTATATCTCATGATTGGTCATTCCAAGTCCATATGGAGGAGGAATCTCAAAATCCATAAAAGTTTAAAAGTTAAATCATTTAAACAAAGGCAATTATACAAAAGGTAACATTAAATATTTCAAAATTAAAATCACACTAAAAGATGTGATTAAAATAACATATCCTTTTTTATAATTAAATATCCATATTTGGCCTCATGATATATTCAAGGTCCATTGGGGTGTCATAGGATAGTAGATTAGGAAAGGATAATAAAAAATATTTTAGTGTTACCTACTTTCTCATAGAAGTACTTAATCTCTGCAGTAGATCAATAATTATGAAAGAGATCCTAAAGAATAGGGAACATATTGTGGTAAGGTAGGCCCATTTAGTTTCCTTGTTTAAATAACAATAATGAGTTAATCTTATTATCTCAATTATTTTCCTATACAACTTTATGCTTAATATGAATAGGTATCCTTTGTATATTGATGATCATTAGTCACTTAGTGACTTTCTTTGTCTTTAGTATGCCTCATGTTTCCTAAGGTTTTTTCATAGAAGTATACATTATGATTTTTACATGTCCTTTTTAATTTCCCACAATCCTAATATTCCCCTTGAGAAATAATGTTTTATTCATTGATCACTCCCTCTAGGGATTCCATTTTTGAGTTGCAGTGTAAGACCTTGGATAGGACTAGGCCTTCCTCACAAATTACCTAACTACCATTCCAAACATATACTTTAACATATATTTATAGTTGTTTCTACCTCATTTATTTTCCCTTTATGAATTATAGTGTAATACCAAGGATAGGGCCTAGCCTTCCTCATAAATTTTTTTAATACCCAAGTCACAATGAAATTACATGTGTCAAATTTGAGATAAGTCATGATTGATCATGAGTTAAACATCATGGACATGATTCCCATCTTTATATAGTATTTTTTATGCCTACTTTATTATGTTTTCACTTTTATCCTTTTCTTTCATGATTACATGTAAGAATACAACTACTTTTATTAAGTTTTCCATACATCCTAGCTTGAATTAGTGTGATCAATTTAAGTTCATTTTTCCAATTTTATTTCTCTTTTATACTTCCTAGAATGATTTAGTATGATTTATTGACTTAATTGTTCTATTTTTATACCATTTGATCTTTTATGTTCCTTCTATGTTATTACATCATTTTCATACTTCCCAATGTGATATAGTGTGATTTTACTTGTTTTAATGTTGTACAAATCTTTTACATGGTTTAAAAACATTTTGTTATCCTTTTTAGCCTCTTTGGTTTATTTTATTTAGTTATATTTTGTTATTACACATTTACCATCATGGTATAGTGTGTAGTACATTTTTTTTATTACTTATACTTTTCCAAGTCATTTTTGCCATTTTATTTTTAACCATGCATGTGTATCACATAATGTTACAAAAGAAAACACTCTACATATATTTCTCATAGCATTTACAAAAAAATAAAAATACATATGCTAGAAATAAATATATATATTCATCAAAAGCCACAACCAAATAAAACTTGTGAGATCAAATCTAACTATAAAAATCAATATTTATATATATCATGTGTTTTATACAATACAATGTTACCAAATACAAAATACATATATCCAATACTATGGTTGAGCTCCATTATGACTATCATGTTACCTAGTGACATTATCCATAGATGCCTAAGAATATCCCATTTACATGATACACTATAATGAGGTAGCTTAAGATCTTAATCTTATTACCTATCCCTATAGCTTGGCCACCTAAGCCTGTACCTATCCAATCTAGACCATGGTAGCCATGTGTGTTTCTCCCTCTTGATCCAAAGCTTATTAGGCTTAGGAATCTACCACTCCCACCCATATTAGTGGCTAAAATCCATCCCCACATGTCTAAAACTACCTTATGGCATCCCCCACTAGTCTAAACCAACCTACCTATGTTGGGGAAAATGGTACCATAGGATCATCCAACATGGTGGGGTTGTATGGTACCATCACCCTATCCAAAATTCCATGGTACATAAAGATGATTAGGGATTACCATCTAACCTCCTTGGTCATAGAATGTATAAAATCCAAGATGAATAGATATTATATCACATATATATTTTAAATTTATCTATCTACTATAATCACATGTAATTCATACTCTATATCAAAGCTTAAAATTTAAAACATTTTTCATCAATCCTAGTTTAACCAACCACCATCTCCCCATCTACTCACTTGTCAAGCATAGTCTCTCCATCTACTCATCTCCAGAGAATGTCCTCTTTTGATTTCCTCCTTACTATTGTGAATCTAAGAGTCACCAATCATGCACATTATCAGCCTCTCTTAAGAGGTGTCACTATCAACTAGCTCTAGCCTAGACTAACTACTAGGTCATCCTATGTAGTTATCCTTGCCTATGCCCTATCTCACTAATATTACCTTCATCTATGGTGTGGATGAGGTGGTCATTGATATTCTTATTATGGTACCTACTATACCTTTACATCAACATCCATATCTTCTCCTCCTCTATCCATTGGCTATCATTCTCAACCATTCCATGGTCTCACATGCCATGGCCTAATCACCAGTATCTCCACTAGTGCTCATCCTCCTCCTCTCCCCTTTGACTCTCTATCATGTCATGCCTAAAAATTAGGAATTACTAGAGGAATCACTAGTTATGGGAGTCTAAACTACCTTGGTAAGAGTTCCACCATCTACAACTCTACCCACTAGGTATAATGGCACATGATCCACACTTGAGACAACCCTATTACCATGTTTATCCAACTAGGCCAAATAGTAATAATCTAACTAGTCACCTAAGGTAATTTATCATCAACCACATGAGGCAACATATCTGGTTGATACATAAAGAACCTCTCATATATCCAAACACTCAATAATGCCACTAGTCTCATAATCTTATTCCCTCTAGAAAACATATAATTCATGAGCTGGACCTAGATGAGAAACCCAAAATCATATAGTTCCCCTTGATTTAAAATGGACTAGTACAAGGCTATCACATATAGAGGTAATTTACCATCTGACTTGTGACACAAACTTATGCTATAAAAAAATCTAAACATGACCTTCTAGATATTTGAAATATATGAAATTTACACATTTAAAATATTGACCTATAAACTTGGATATATCATATCTAAGCACATCTCCCAGATAACTAGTGTTCATCTTTCCTCAAGATCATTTGGTGTCCCTATGTTCATTAGTGTCCCTCTTATTGGTAGTCCAAGCAATGTGTGCACATCCTCCACTGTGATACCCACCTCAATGGTATCCCACCACCACCCATTTTTAAGTGTTGGTAACTCATTTAATGCTTTGAGGAACATGAAAACAAGATCAACACTTAGTGGGATGCAGCTCATCTCTATAATACTTCTTAGGCCTAGTGAAACTAATCATGCTCTATCCATGTTTATCAACTGCACCAGCAAATCTAATTACTATGATGCATCAATCAGTCACAAATACCTCCAACATATCTACAACATATCAAACAATAAAGGATATATCAAATATCCATGTAATTAATAATAAAAATACATTCTTCAAATTTCACAAAACTTAGGTGGTTTGATTTAGTTTTTCCATTTCCTATAAAATTGGCCCATTCAATACTAAATTGGCGTTATGCTTCATTTGGAATAATAAATCATCCTGATCAAATTCCTATTAAATCAACCTAAAAAATACTAGGTCCTCCACTTTTTTGCCTTGAAATACTATATCATCCCTATTGTACATAGTCATCCTTTATCAACAATACTACATTGGCCATTTCAAAATAACTAAGTTGGCCCACTACTATGTAGTGAGCCCCCTCTCTTAGCTAACTAAATTAGGCTACTACTAATAACATAACTTGGTTGACTCTATTCATCCATAATGGTGACTTTTTGACCATTTACAATAAATTCCTTGAGTATTTATTGGTTTGACTCCTTCCTACCCAATACCTTGTCTTACCCCTAGTATACCTAAAAATTTCCTATGGTTCATTCCAGTGCCTAGATTTTGCCTACCAATTAATTTTATATAATTAGCTCAATTTCAAATAAAAATATTTAAAATTTTGAAATTTTCATTTGCTTACTTTTGCTACACTCACTACAGCTCTATGTGTCCTCCCCATCTCAATTATCATCTCCTCATCATAATGGCTCTCTAGTCTCTCACTAGGTCTCTTAGAGCTCTATTTTCTCATAATACTAAAAATTACAAATGGATTATTTTTCACCTTATTTATATTTACTATTCAAAATTATTTATGTTTCAAATATTTACCACCAAATTTATTATTTTTATCATATCTTTGTCTCTACTAGATATTTTTCCAAATTATAAAATGTTATAGAATCTTGATATTATAGATAATCTTTTCACCTATTATATGTCTATGTTGTAAAATTTTTGATTTTTTTAACTTCTACAGGTTCACCTGATATTCCCTATATGGGACACCTTCAATTTTTTTTGCATCTCCTTCTTTATCTCTAACACTAAGGTAAGTAAAGTTATGTGTTTTTCAATTATGTCCTTTCATTTATCTTATGCGTTCCCTAATGCACTTTATTCAACTTCAACATTGTGTGTTGCTATGTTTTTTATTAAATCACCATCCCTTATTACACTCATGTGACACATGATGATATTCAAATGGGGAATATATATACACATAATATTTTCAAACTTTATCAATTGTAGATGTTTTCTATCTTAAAGCAACCCATTGAGTCTCAATCTCTCTGAGTACACACCTTAACAGGTGTAATAAGAAAGAGGTGGATAGACCATTGGTGCTTTATAGGATTGTTTTCCCCTTACTACCACTTTTTATCTACACAACCATCTCCTAAAAATATTCCCTTAAGCCTTGCCTCTTCTATTTCAACCTCATCTATTCATTTTATACCTTCATTAGCCCTTCCCTTGACTAAAATCATTTTAGATCACTTACATGACACTATCAACCCCATCAATCTTGTACTTTAATTGATAAAACTTATTTAGGGACTAGGTTGGCCCCTAACTGACCTAAACTAAGACCTAATTTTTTTTGTCAATAACAATACAAGGTAGATTAGGTTGACCTTATTAATCTAAAATTTAGAAAAGGACTAGGGTTGGATCCACCTATATGAACACATCCTTTCATCATTTATAAGAGAATAAATTAGGAAGAGATATATCTTGTGTATATACTTATCCACCATTTGACTTGAGGAGCATAGCTTAGGGTTTATTACTTTTTTTTAGATACAAATCTTGTCTTGTGGAAAAGTCTTTTGGATGCATTGATAGGTTGTGTAGCCTAGATTTGATTTATCCTTTTCACCCTTACATACCAAAAAAAATATTGAAAAGTACCTTGGCTAAGGGAGAGATTGAGGCTCAGTAGGTTTATCTTCAAAGGTAAGTATTCCTAACTTTGTTTTTCCTTTACAAGAGTAGATAGATATGTATTTTTACTTCTCTCCCATGTATTAATATTCTATATGCATTGATGTGAGTATATGTATTATATACATGTTTAATTTTTATTTTTATTATCAAAATTTGTGCCATAATCTTTGGTGAGCATTAGATTAAAATTTAATTTACTTATTATTAGTTTAGTGAATATGAAAACATAGGAACTAATTAGGGTCATTTTATAGTTTTACTTGACTAGAGGCTTTAGAACCCTCCTTAGTGATATTATTATGGTAAGATATCCATTGGATAGGTCTATCAGATCCATCTTGGTCATGACCCTAAATATCTAATGTATCCATAATCATAAGTGTTATTAGTATTTATATTCTCTGATCTAGGATTGATTTATAGATCTATTGCATTTCCCATTGCATACACCTTGCACATGCCCCCAAATATGATATCTATGCATATGGATTATAGATTGAGTTGTACTAATCTATAATTGAGTATATGAAACTAAAATAGGAGTGATAACACTATGCATGATGCTCTTAATCTAATTAAATTAGTATGATTTTATACAAAATTGAGAAAAACTTGATAATCTATAATTAAATCTATGCAAACCTAGACTATAACTACTATACATTTTTGGAAAATCTATATTTTATATTTCTATGGATATTAGATAGTAGTTCCATACATTAGATAATAGCGTTATAGTGCTAATTATTGGTAGATGAAAGTAGATTATAAATATATAATGATATTTATCTAATATTCATGTGTTATGCACTCATTTTGTTATTCTATAATCTATTTTATTTTATCATCATAAATTATAATAGGCTAGAATATTATCAGACTCCACTTTTGGCACCAAGTATGAGAAGAAGATGAATAGTCATATAATGAAAATTTCTATATATACTTTTGTTTGTAAGGAGGTTTCACTTTTAAAAGAGATCAATAAATATTATCTAGTTTTGGTTACCTGTGTGATTTCTTATTATGTTATTTACATGCATTCTTGTGTGTAATGTATTTTATACTTTTTAACTAAACTATTCTAAATTCATTATTTCAATCTATGTAATATTAATTATTCTTAATTCCTTAATAACATAGAATAATTAATGCTTCCTATGTTTATGTCATCCAAATTCTTATCTTTATATGATAAACTATTTTGTGAACATGAAGTATCTCATAGCTATCCTCATCCTTAACATGCCTTGATGTTTTAGTAACCTCTTCTCACAATGGTGTGGTGAGTCCATAACCTCTTTTTGGAGTAAAATATGCTAAGATGGATACTAGGGTAGAGAGATATTATGATATGGTTAGACCAAAAGATATGTAATTTCATAGAAGAAGAATAAAGAGGACTGGTCTTATCATACATGAGATCATTTAAGAGCATATTTGTGGAGAAATTTATGAAATTTTCTATTTTGGGTTACTTAAATTGCTAGCTAACTAGTTAGCATAGTTGTAATATTATTGATTTAACCCAAGAATGGAAGAAACTATAACCTAGAGTAAAAAAAGATAAAATGATTATATAGATTAGAAATTGAGTAGACAATAGAAATAGATCATTGTGTTTCTACTATAATAAATGGATATCTAAATGATTTTTTAGTGCAAGGATAAATAGCTTTCAAAACTATGAAGGACTTGTTCATTAGAGGAATTCAAGGGAATTTTTGCCAATGACTACCTTTCCTAGTGAAGATGTTGGTTGTGGATAAGGCCATGGTGCCTACTCCACTAGTATGGAATAGTAACTCTAAGCACATGGGGGTATGTGTGATATGATATTGAATTATGAATAAATGAGAAGATAATTTTTAGACTTAGATCAAAAATGGGGACACAAGGGGAGAAGAACCAAAAGAAGAGTATGAATCCAAAACATGATTTGCAATAATAAAATAGATAGAGTAAGAAAATAACTAGGTAACTATGAGTAGAGTTAAGAATAGTAGTAAATAGTTGATGAACGAGTAAGAAGTGATGAATGAGAAGGAGACAAATAATGAAGGATGAAGAAAGATGAGAATAAATAAGAAGATGAATTTTGGTAGAAAGATATAATTAATGAAGAATGAGATGAAGAAGAGATGTTAGAAGATGAAAATGAGAATAATGTAAAGGTAGGTTAGTTAGATGATAGATGTAGTGTGCAGCTATAAGACTATATATTATCATAAGAAGGACATGATGTTTGAAGAGAAGAATTAGGATAAAGTCATAGATTAATCATTGATTTAAGCATGCAAAGAGAAGAATTTTTAGGAAACAATCATTCACTAAAAGAGTACACATCCCCATAGACCAATTTTTATATTCTAGTAAAAAATTTCAACTAGAAGGATAGGCAGATAGTATTTAAGAAGGTCCATTTTTTGAGAAACTGCATTGATGGGGTACTAAAATTAAAACATCCTAAATTTATAAGGCTTTGAAGGTCATAGGGTTAATTGAAACTTACAATAAGAAATCAATAAATATAGAAAATTAAAGTGCACAGACAAATCTCCTAGTGTGCAGGTAAATCTTCTTAATGCATAGATATGTTTACACAAAATGTAACCTCCCACTATAATAGTTGTATAATATATCCCTTTGACACCATTTTATAATATGGGTGATTTAGGATCATTTATAAACTTGGTGACATATGATGGGTCTATAAAACATGAGAAATAATTACTAAAATGTGAGATGAGATGGTAAGATAAGGGTATTACTGATAATGCTATAAAGAAGTGTGAATAAATAAGGGTACTAAATATAAGATCCCTTGAATTTATATGCTATAGAGATATTTCTCAATAAAATATACAAAGGTTAAGGAGTGGATTATCACAAAATTTAGAATAAATAAATGTACAAGTCAAACTATTCAATAACTAAATGAGATTAGGCAAAAGTTAAGAGAATCAAACTATGATTATGATCACAAGTTCTTAGATGTTACGAATAAGGTGGAGTTTACCCTAGAAGATAAAGACAAATTTGTGTGGTTTGTCTAAGGATTGTGTTCCAAGATTAGGTTTTTTATAAAGTAGACTCAATATACTACTAAGGTAAATGCTATAAATATTGCTATTTAAGTGAAGCAAATTGAAGATTATGGGGAAGATCCCATAATGGGTTCTAAGATTGAAGATACATTTCAAGATTTTATGAAGAGGATGGAATGATATCATGAATTAGATAAACCTAAGCTAAATTTATGGTACATGGTGTGTGGGAAATGACATCACATGAATGATTGCCTTGAGATTAAGATAGAGTTTTGTGAAATTTGTAGAGTAGTAGGGCATGTAATAATGTAGTGTTATCTCCTGAAATAGTATGTAAAAGTCCCACAAAGTTTGTGTTGTAATTTTTGTAAATAATACAATCATGATGAAAATAATTATAGGGTTTTTTAAGATCTCAAAGAATATATCACAAAGAATGTATTCATCATCACTACATAGCAAGTGCCCTTAATGAATCAGATGATTCCAATCCCAAAGGTTGATAAGGGTTGTCCAACCATCATAATGGATTCCTAATTCACCTCAATACCAACTTCAAGGTTTAGATGGATGGACCCCTCAGAATCTAGGTTGGACACCACCATCACCATAATACTAGTATTTAGCACCTTAAAATTCAACAATGACACAATAGTATCAAACTAGTTAGAATTTACAAGTTGTGAAATAACAATTTAGAATTGAAGATAATACCTAACAACATCATAACTAGAATATATTGTAGAAATAGGGAGGTTATATAAGAGGTTATCAATTTAATAGAGGAGGATCTATAGTGGATATAGAGAGGGTTATCAAGGTGGTAGAGGAAATAATTATCAATGCCCTCCTTTGAAATTTTACTTGTGTAGAGAGCATAACCATGTGAAATGAAATTGTCATTTGAATCCCCAAATAAAGTATTACTATACATATTATAGGGTATATGAGAAGCATGAGATAGAAGACTATCTTGTTTTGGAAAAGAAAATAAAGGAAAAGGCCATCAATAATGTTAATATGGTGAATTAATATCCTAAAGAGGATGCATTTCTAAACACCATTACAAGATATTATCACACAGAGAGAGGATTGCCTCTAATCAAAATGCCTCAAGACTAGGGGATCTAAAAATCAAAATAGGATAAATACCCAAACACAATTGTAGAAAAGGGGTTGATGTATGTAGCTACATAGATGTTAAATAACATTAAACATCAAACCACTACTAAAGGTGATTTTACAACAATAGATGACCAGATGTATTGTTAGATTATGTTCATTATGTGTTAGGATGGAGTTATTATTATGTTGATAGATTTAATAAAGCTTTTAAGTACACTACACAATAAATACATTTATCAGAACATTATAAACTTGTTATATAGTTTACTATAGTGTGCATAATGAGGGAAACAAAAGATATAAAAAATTGTTTGCTATGTAAAAATAAAGAAGACATGGGATGTAGATGCATGAATCAATATTGAAGTTGCAGGCTAGGAAATTTTAAATTCTATTTTTGATTTTATTACCAATGTTAACATGATCCCCAAATCTAAATGAGAGGTGATTGGATGACTGAGTCTAAGTTATAGCCGAGTGACTTTGAGTTTAATAGACTATGGAAGAGTTTAACCCATTGGTAGGTTAGAATACATTGAGTTTAAATTCATATAAATAAGCCTATGAGGTGACTTTAATGTCATTGATATGAAGATAACAACTAATTATTCTGTATTGATTGGAAAGGAATGGGCATATGATGGTCAGATGACTATAAATACTATGCAAAATAAATTAGAGGCACATCAAAGAGATAAGATTGTAGTCATTCCTTTACATAAAGTGCACAAACCCTACATCATTCCAATTGAACTAGACTCTACTTATGTTTCATAATAAACCATCTAGATGAAGGTAAACTATGAGGAGAAATCAAAAGCTCTACATGCGACTGATTTCAATTTCTTGTATGAGCATAATAAACCTCAAGTGTAATATTTAATCACTCAAGAATTGAAGACATATGAATAATGGAATCCTAAACTAAAAGTTACTCAACCATTGGCACATAATTTTTTCATAAAATATTGTGTTTCCATGTCTGATAAATATCCTACTCATCTAGAAATTGATTTTCTCTATAAAGTAGATGATCATATGCAAGACTATATAGAGTCATCTAGAGAAGGCACCTTTTTTTGAGAAATAGATTCATTAATAGGAAAATACTAATATATGCCTATACTCAACTAGGCTCATGGTGATCATGAAATCTAGCCTATCAAATTGGTCTTTTCCATAAAAATATTTTTTTCTTCATATTATGTGATCAAAGATATCAATCAATTAATTTTTCACCTAAAAGTTTATGTGTCTACAATCAATAAATAGGTCAGTGCCTTGCATTATGATTTTAAGGGAGTTATAATGACATGGTGGAAAATTCATAGAGATGATCATCTCAAATGGGATGATGCATGGAAACTTATGATTATTATGTTTTAACTACCTTAGGTAATCAAAAGTAACTGACCTTACTTTTAGGAAGGTGAGTTCCATAAAATCCATATCCACAAATGCATTGAGGTTTGGAATAGATAATGCATGGAACCTAATTAATAGGTTCATATATTTCATTACACACTCTCCCCTATACCATAATCTTGTATATGCATCAAAAATGTAGGAGGAAGACAAAGCATTGGGCATAGGTGTAGAGAGACTTCATATAGACTTTTGTGTTTGAAGATGACAATCATATGGCTCATAATGCATGTCTTAGAATCAAACATTTCATATGCCATGGGTTTATATAATATTTAAACATTATGACAAAGTCTACTACATAGAAGAATGTAGCCTGTGATATAAATATATCACTACAAAAATGTAAAGCTTCTAAGATGGAAGAACAATCTCTTATGTAACCTTGCCATTGAATATAAAATGAAGAGAAGGAAATAAAAGGTTCAAATATTTATGGTGATATCAATTGACTAATTTGTTTTAACTGAAATAACTAATACAACCATTAAAGGATCTAGTTAGAGAACCCACTGAGGAAAAAAAGTTGCACAACATACATATTCTAGAGTAGGAAGGGAAAATAATGCTAAAAGAATCTATTGCCAAGGAAAAATGTAAGATTTATTAGAAACATATTAAAAATCATGTGGAAAACATTGGAAATATGGAAGTTCCTAAACTAGCACATATAGGTAACTATTGGACTAAATCCAAAGTTTCAAAGTATATATAACTACTATGAGATTATCAAGATGTGTTTCCCACAAAAATTTCAAAAGTTAAAGTAGAACCTTACCTAGGTGAAATGAATATCAATCTTAAGGAGCGTACATAAAACATATAGAAAATATTGTATAATTTGAATCTAAACATGAAATTGAAAGTGAAGGCTGAACTAGATAGAATGTAGGAAGTAGGTATAATCTATCCTATGGAGAAGGTAGATTGGGTCAGTCCCATAATAGTGTAGCTGAATAAAATAGGGGAGATTAAAGTGTGTGGTGAATATCTCATTTTGAATGACACATGTGTGAATGATCCATTTTTTATTCCCTTCATGGATGAAGTTTTAGAATCTATTGTGGATAATGAAGTTTAATCATTCATAGATGGGTTAAGTGGATATCATTAAATACCCATCACAAAAGAAGACAAAATCAAAATAAATTATACCATGGAATGAGTATCCTTTGCATATAAGGTAATACATTTTGGCCTTAATAAGACACCTAATTTTTTTTATAGTAGTGGTGGTTGCCTTTAAATATTTCTTTCATGACTTCCTGAAAGTATATCTATATGATTGGGCAGTCTTCTCTTTATTCAAAGATCACTTTTCCAAGTTGTGCCTCATGCTAGAATGTTTCCAATCTATATTCATTGCACTAAATTTTAAAAAGTGTTCATCTTTTACACCTTTTGATTTCCTACTAGGTCATGTGGTGTGCAGTGAATGGATTTTGGAGGACCAGGCCAAAATTGTAGTCATTCTTAGTTTGCCTCCATCAGTCAACTTTATGGAAGTGTGATCCTTTATTTAACACATATGTTACTATCAAAATTTTATCAAGGGATATGTAACCATTTTTTCCCCATTGGAGTATTTGTTGTGAAAAGGTATGGAATTTTCTTAGACTTTTGAGTGTTAAACAACTTTCATAGAACTAAAGTAGAGATTGGTCATTGTGCCTATTATCATCTTTATAGATTGTATTAAGCCCTTTCATGTGCACATTGATGCTTATGATATTATATTCAACGTTTTTATTTTACAGCTAAGAGATGGGGGACTGGACTACCCATACATCTTGTAAGGTAAAAGTTGTTTGATGTAGAAAAAAATTACATGACAACTAAAATAGAAACATTGACTATAGTGTTCACATTACATAAATTTATACATTATCTTCTTGTAACACCATTTGAAGTTTTCATGGATCATCAAGCTCTATGCCACCTAGCTAATAAGCCTATGCTTAGAGGATGAATTTCAATATGGTAGATGCTCTTTCAAGAATTTCAATTTTACATCGATGTCAAGCTAGGTAGAGAAAATATTAGGCTAGATAACCTTAATAACATCATGAATGGGGAAGAAACAAAAGAACTATAAGATGATTCTCCTAATGCCCATCTATTTTGAGTTTCTATGATACCTGATAATTTTTAATAAATTATTAATTTCCTAGAACAAGGGGTATTCCATGTGTGCTACCAAGATAAAGATAAGAAGTAGTTTCTCATAAGACCTTTTCCATATACTATTATAAATGGGATCTTATATCATTTATGGAAATATGAAGTATTATTAAGGGTAGTTATAGAACATAAACCCCCATATATCTTATAGGAAACACGCCAAAGAATAGTATGATGTCATTTTGCCAAAGAATCTACTACATAGAAATAAATATAGAGTGGTTTATGACATATGAACATTTTTTAGGATACACATAGAGTGCCACAACATTATGATGTATGTTAATGACTGGGTAAGCCATACTAGAAGGATGAAATTCCTTTGTATCCTTTGTTATTTGAATAACCTTTTGAATAGTGAGGTAATGATTTTATAGGACCAATCAATCCTCTGAGTAAATGCAAAAAATCATGATAAATTATCATTATGAAATATTACTTTACCAAAAGGGTTGAAGCTACTGTAACACCCAACTATGGGATGAAATATGAAAGAAATTTCCTTTATGATAATATTATCACAAGGTTTGGATGCCCCATCAAGCTCATTAGCGATCAAGGGACACACTTCATAAACAATACTATTAAATATCTTACTGAAGAATTCATGATTTCCCATCATAAAATTACTATGTACCATTTTCATGTTAACAACAAAGTTGAGGCTTTTAATAAAGTATTGGGCAATATGTTGATAAAGATATTTGATGTCAAGAGGGATGACTGGGAAGATCACATTCCTATAATTATTTGGGCCTATCAAACTCACTATAAGAGGACTATAGGTTTTACTCCATTTCAATTAGTCTATGGGGTCAAAGTAGTAATGCCTATGGAATACTTGGTACCAGTCCATGCATTACAATGATTATAATACTAGGGAATCATGAGTCTCTCATAAACAAGCTTCTATAATTGAATAAGATGGATGAGTATTGACACAGAGTATCTTGGATGTAATAATTTCATAAGGAAATCCAAAAAGTATGGCATGGCAAGAACCTGTGACAAGGAATTTCTCAAATATTAACTAGTTTTTTAATATGATAGTCACTTCAGAGCATTTTTAGGTAGATTATAGATCATAGGGAAAGGGATTTTTATTATACACAAAATATTGCAATAGGGAACCAGTATTTTGAAACATCGACGAATCATTATTCAAGGGTAGGTAAATGGTTGTAGGCTTAAGACCTACCACCAATAGTTTTAATTGTTCTCTTTTTTCCAAATGAGTGGTTGTTGATTATTACTAAGTAGATTAAGATTTATTAATTCTATATGTTTTGTTGTGCGTTTATTTTTGTATATGTGTGTGTTTTTAGATGATCTCTTCACCAAATTTTGGAACCACAATAAGAATTATAATGTGTAACACCCATGCGTAGAAAAATATAGTTTTTCAAATGTTGATGTTAGAAGAAGTGAAAGAAAGAAATTAAGTTTTGGAAATATACAGTCAAGTCACATCAGCCAATATCTCAATCATACAATAGTCATCCCAAGTAGTTAATGTTAGAGCCAAGGTTTGATTGATCTAATCTTCACCAAAATGGTGACTGATTAACATCATCAGTTCATACTCTAGTATGAATAATAAATAATATAACAATGTATCTTGATACATGCACCAATGAATAAATACCTCTATTTCTAGATCGAATAAGATTTACCACATCAACATTCACATTAATATTGAATGGATAGCTCAGCATGGCATTTACATAGAAACTAATAGGCATGAAATATATAAAGGTACAAGGTTATTAATGAAGTCTATATTGTAGAATCGAGTCAATTTATATAGCACATAAATAAATAAAAATCTCATTTCTAGTAATCTACTATCATGGATTATCTGTAGCTCATCAAGAAATTGATAGATGCTCAAAAAGAAGCAATGGACATCAATATTTTGCTTTGGAAAAAAAATATTGATCCAAATCCATTTACTATCTTTGAGTGGTAAAACAAAAAAAGTTCTAACTAGATCTAGTAGATGCTATGTAACCACTTACTCTTACAAACCTACACCATTTCCATAACATTGACATCAAGCACTTGCTTTAGATGCCTACCTTCGATGATTTGGGTAATTTTTTTAAAATCTTACTTGTCCTTTATAATGAGAGTAACATTCACATTGGCCCTAATACTACCATTGTCATCAACACCAAAGTAATGGCCAGAGCTTTGGGCATGTTAGCATAGGGTGATTCTCTTGCTTCCTACAAGACAAGAATGCCTCTTATATTTTAGGAGGTTAAATACTTATATGTCTATGGGTTTAGAGGAATCCTAATTGAATATATCTAAGATGAACCAATTTTCATCTTGGTGGAATGCATCATACATAGATTCTAATAGAGCACCAAGTCTACAAAGCAAGTCCCCAAAGGAGTGCTTGACATTGCATGTTGCATGATTTATTGTAAGGAGTAGTTAAAATAAATAGATTATTTTATATATGATCTACTTAAAAATATTAACAAATTCTACATGACTTCCAAGTATATCTTTTAGTACCAATTCCTGATCTTTCTATTTTGTTTTACTCAATGAAAGTCCCCTAAAGGAAAGGTGCACCTGACACTGAGTATTATCTACTGAAGTAATTTCATAATTTTATATGTACACCTGATCATGATGCCTTATTACATTAGGGAAATTTTAATACATGGTGGGAGGAGTGTTTGGATCTGATTAATAAATACCCATGAGTTCCACTAGATAACATATAGTACATGGGATAACATGTTATTATCACTTTGTTTTTTAAGGCATCATCATTCACATTCACGAGTTAACTAGGTCACCATTTAGACCCCTACCATATTTTTTTACCATGGCTATGGTATAGTCTAAGGTTGTAAATCAAAAATCATATGTAGCTAGGTGTGGCACACCTTTCCAAGCCATACCACCTGGTGTAATAATTCTTTCAGTACAACCATAACCTGAAGCCACAACCTCATAGAAACAAAAAAGAAAGCATAAGATTTATATATAAAAAATACAATCACCTCTATTAAATCAAAAAATGAGGATTAAAACAACAAATATGGATGACCCCAAGGTACCTAAAATGACAAGCTCTTGTGACCTACCTCAAATCAGAATGGATGAATAGGAGGTCTATTAGGTGATGATTATAGATATGGTAGGTGAATTTTATGAGGAGTTATTCTTATATAAGTAATTACACATAATTTAATTGCATAAGAATGTCCCTCCAAGTATTTATGTGTAACTATCACCATGCTTGGCATCCATTATTGTTGATATTATGCATAAAAAGGTTAAACAAATGTAGAGAATGGTTAACCTCTTTGAATAGCAACCTTCTACCACTTTTACAATTGTTGATGTATTTACACAATGGCCTATAAGTCTATAGGATACTATAGTACACATATCTATAACTTGATGAAAGGATAGTGTTTTTCTTACCCTAAAAGAATGCACATTTGGTAGGGTAGCCATAGCACAATAAGTATAGCCTTCTACTTCTTTGATTTCACAACCACCCAAAAGTAGGATGGTTAGTTTGGGGTGAAATAAATCATATGTCTCTAACTCTATGGTCAAGTTGAGTGATTCACCAATCATAGAAAAAGACCCTAATACTAAAGAGATGATACTAGATCAACCTATAGTTTAAGACAAAAAGGCTTCATGAGAGGAAGTAGTTCACATAGCAAAACAACCAGTTTGACAAGAATAAAAGAAGAACCATAAGGATAAAGCCCAATAAGATCAATTTCAGAAAGCACATAATCAATCTAAGGAATCTGAGGCCATTAAAAATGCCCAAGGTATAGAATTTCAATGATAATATGTTATCAAGGAAGCCAAGAAGGCACAAAAATTTACCAATACAAAAAAGTAGGCACAATAAGTGCACCAAAAAATGAGGGATGAAGAGTAGAGGAATAAAGAGGATGTGATCACTAACAAGGAAAACAAAGAAAAATATAAGTAGTGCCAAGACATAGAGGCATAAGGAAAGAAGTCTCTAGAGGATGACACTCTTGTATAGTAGTAAGCTAATGAAGCTGCAAGGAAAAATAAAGAATAAGAAGATGAAGCCCTACATAAATATAAATATAAAAAATAGGAATAACAAGCATGTGTAATTAAAGTCCAGGTTGATTTAGAGCCATATGTGTAGGCCAAGGCTAAAAAAGACAAGGCTAATACACTTGAAGAATAGAAAATAGAAGCAGAACATGTGTAGAAGTAGCATGAGGAGGAACAAGAAAAGAAGAAAGCTACAAAAGAAGAGCTTAATAGGAAAGTAGTAGAGGAAGCCAAGAGAAAACAAGATGAAGATGTTACATAACAAATAAAAATTATAGATGATGCTAAAGAATAGTAAAAACAAGTCCCTAAATAACAATAATGTGGGTCAGAGTAGCTAGTGTAATAAGAAGATAAAGCCATAACTATAGTAGGTGAGTATCAACCAACCTTTCCTTTGGGAGGAGTCTAGTTATGGGATGTTCTAACTATGGGTACATAGTATACCACCTTTTCACTTACACTTGTGATCATGTTATGACCCAATCCTTCAACTACCATAAGAACATTGACAACATTCCCACTTCATCAATAAACATCAATATATATATTTCCATATTACCTTTGAAGAAGTAGTTAGAGGGTGTTATGGCATTCCTAGAGTCTATTGCATAGAAGGCCCCTTTTTGGAGTAAGAGGTTGATCAATCTAAGGATAATAACATTGAGTTGAAGGCATAACTACAAGAATATTCAAATATTATCCAAGATACTTGTCTCAAGTTGGTCACTCAATAAATCATGGACTAAGTAATGTCTGACCAATGCAAACTCAAGACACTTGTGTTTGAGTTAACAAAAGATTGGTGCATAGCATAAAAAATCTACATAGTGAGAACATTAGCTTAAGATGTTAATTTCAAGGCTACCACACTCATCAATATATTTGTGGAATACTAAGGAATAATCAATGTTACCACACATGAAGTTCAATATGTCACACATAGCT
This sequence comes from Torreya grandis, assembly GCA_037957365.1. NCBI lineage: Eukaryota > Viridiplantae > Streptophyta > Pinopsida > Cupressales > Taxaceae > Torreya > Torreya grandis. The sequence continues at coordinate 178,442 of JARHVA010008570.1, read as the reverse complement.
TATTGGATTGGAATTAAAAATTAGATACAATATTAGCTAGTTCTAATGCAGACTTTTTAAAGGATGCCATAGCCAAAACAACCATGGCAAGTCACACTAGAACTATGGAGGTAAAGGATAAATCACTCCATGAATCACTAAATTTTAGGGATAATGTGTGTAATAACCTTTTTAATTGGTATATCTAGCTATTACATAGTTCCTTTACTAACCTCCAATCTTAAAGACACAAATAAGATGGAGTAGCTGAGTGGAGAGATTTAGAGAAGGGTTGAAAACACCAAGGTTAACTTGACCATATATAATGATGAAAACCTCAATAATATCATAGGATACCATACTCCATTTTTCACCCTACTACATCTAATATGAGAAGTGATTCTAGATTAGAATGCATACAAAATAGATCTCACTCCTTTCATCACCTTGGTTGCATAAATTATAAATACACTTGCATATAGGCCACCTTGAGAACTACATTATATCATCACATAGTGTAAGGCTACTTAGTCCTAGTCTAAGGACTCTTAAATTCAACCTTAAACTATATCCATGTCACCACCTTCAAGATAAGTACTGTGTAGAATAAAAATTTTAAAAAATATTTTATAACATTTTGTATTGACAAAGTCTAAGTAAGATAAAAAAGTATAGGTTGGTTGAAAGCCCATAAAGGGTAACCACCTAGTTATGCTAACCAATTGAAAACCTTCAAAGGGTGGTAGGTTGGTACACTACTTAGTTAAAAACCCAAAAGGGAAACTAAGAAATAAGAAAGGGGTGAAAACTAAAAATGGTGTCATGAGCAATTACTATAAATCTTATTGGTCTAATCATTTCTTTAGCTCCTGATAACTTATGCATTCTTAGCGATCCTACAACATTATCTTATAATGAGACAACATTATAAGTCTGAGAAAATGTTGGTAGAAGAATGTAGATTGTAAAGCTACATAAGATATTTGTTTGATATTCATGCATTATGCACTCATTTTGTCATTGTATAGTCTATCTTGTCTTATATTCATGACTTTTAATAGGTTATAATATGAACATACTCCACTTTTGGCACCAAGTATAATAAGAAGATGAAAAATTGTAGACTGGAAACATCTATATATACTTTTATTTATAAGAAGGGGGTTTCACTTTTAGAAGAGATTAATAGAGATTATCTTGTTATGGTTACCTTTGTGATTTATTATTATGTTTCTTGTGTGAATTAATTAATTTCTATCTAACCTATTCTAAATGTATTATTTTAGTCTATATAATACTAGTTTTTCTTAATTACTTAATAACATAGAATAGTTAATGCTTCTTATGTTTTTGTCATCTAAATTTCTATATTTATATGATAAACTATTGTGCACATATAAATTATTTCACATCTATCCTCATTCTTATCATTTTATGATTATTTAGGAACCTCTTCTAACACTATTATCCAATTTTAACATTTGCATCCAACTATGATATGTTCCTACCAATTTGACTCTGATCTCTATCTAATTATTTTCCACTATGTTTTCCTAAAACTGAGCTTTGTATTTTATGTCTTCATGCTATAAATTGTACTCTTAGTATATTTATATGGCCTAATATCTATGACAAACATCTATGAGTTCCCCCTCTTTGTAAGGGATTTTTTGAGCCTACATAAGAACTATCATCAAAATAAAAATCTCTACATGATATGTGTTAGCTTGAGAACATATGATATCTACATAATAAACCAATATAATGTGTATACATGATATTGAAATGTAAGATAATTTGAGCATAGCTTGGTAATGTATGATGAATGTTATATACATACATACATACATACATATATATATATATACACACACATATACATATATGTATATATATGTACATATATATATATATATATATATATGTATGTATATGTATATGTACATACATACATACATACATACATACATACATACATATATATATATGTGTGTGTGTGTGTGTGTGTGTGTGTGTGTGTGTGTGTATGTATATGTACATACATACATATATATATATATATATATATATATATATATATATATATATATATATATATATAGATGTATATATATGTATATGTATATGTACATACATATATATATATATATAGATGTGTGTGTGTGTGTGTGTGTGTGTGTGTGTGTGTGTGTGTGTGTGTATATCATTCACAAGGCTATCTAGATAGATATAATAATGTAATCATGCATATGGATAACAAATTTGAGTAATAAACTAAGTAACTACCTAGGGGAAGGGGTATGATGTCCATCAATGAACCCATGGAGTAAAAGGAGATACATGATATCCCTCATGGTATCTATAATTGGAGTGTGTAAAAAGAAAGATACAAGTGTCATATCCATGACACATACATGGAATCATAAATATAACACACTTGAGGCACACAAAGTAGGCCAAAATGCCACAATTCAATGGACATGGGCACATGCCACTAAATCTAAGAAAGCAATAGATATAAGGACATGTTCAAATGTACACATACATAAAAAACAAGTAAGTTGGTATCAATCCACAATGAAGTAAATGTTCAAATGTGTGCATACAAAATCAAGAAGGCACACTAAAGGGCATTGCACATGTCCAAATCATGCATACAATGATAAGAAGTGGCTTATATCCATAGAACAATGTCATATTCAAATTACCTCAAATAAATGTGGAAGCATAGAAACATAATAAAGTCTAAACTAGTAATTCTATAAATAAAATTATGCATGAACATGTGATAAAAATATGTACAAGATCAAAGATGTACATAAACTGAGTCTAGAGTAGTAATAGTCAACAAAAAAAATTATGTAGTGTAGGATGATCAATATAAAGATATAATCAATGCTAAATCTATGATATAGAGTATATAAAGATGTAACCTAGTAGTCAGCACTATGTATAAGATGCCACCAAACTGGTGAATACGTCGATTGAGGAACCTATGTATGTGCCTCTAGTGGGTAGATAGTAGTAAACCTAGATTTATGTGGTGGACCTAAGTCATGTAAGCATCTACAAACACATAAAAAGAACAAGTGAAGCATGTATGCATCATAAAACTGACTACACTAACATTGATATCATATTTATTACCTAAAAAGTATAAGAAATGTAAACATGGAAATTCATACAGTCTATAATTTGTATTTTATGATCAAATATTTGAATGTTTTTGTGTTGTTGACATATTATATTATTTTTGTATTTTCTAGATATAAGCTAGGTATAACCGACATGAAAATGAAACTATATACGAGTAAGAATAAATGAAACTATGTATAAATAGGGAAGAAGATACTAATTGATGAGTCCCACAAGATAATCATTATTAAAGTGTCCTATATCAATCAAAGGAAGAATGTTCATGTGTGTTGTGCTAAAAGGTATCTTAGGTCTACGAACTAGATGTATTGAGTGATCTATAGTTGACATTGCATATGGAATAGGGCTAGGAATTTCTAAAGCTAACTCAATTAACCAATGAACTATAGGGCTCTTAGGGACCTATTGAGGTCAACATACCCCCATTTTTGAAAATTGGGTCCCTTGAGATGTTTTGAAGCTTAACCCTACAATCATGGCCTATTTTAGATATTATTTAGAATTTTAAGATCATCCACTCTATCAAAATTGGTTAATGATTTATGGTTTGTTGTAAGCTTACCTAACATTGCTAATGATTGACCTTCATGTCTTTAAGTTGCATGTTTCATGGAGCTCTTTATAATAGATTCATGGTCTAAAAACCCTAGCATAAACCCTTAATTACAATTCAAATTTGGTAAGAACAAATTGATGGGAACTTTTTTAAATCTATTTTGGACCTAGGCACAATTTTCATATTAAAGCTTAGTCAGGTTTTTTAACATGACTAAACCTTAGCTTAAAATATGCTTGGCCCCTTTATTATTTTCCCATTAGTCCCTTATGTTTCTAACCAAGTCTAATGTTCAATTTTTTAGGGTCCTTTTTATATGTTCCTAACCAAGTCCAATTTTTTGTTAACTTGGTCCCTTTGTTAAAATCTTAGCCTATAGTTTTAATACTAAGGCCCTAACATTATTTATTAACACGAGAAGGACCTTAATATAAACACTTAGCCTAAATTCACATTTGGTCTAGAGTCTAACTTAATTTATTTGATTCTTGTATAATCTAAAGACTTGAACTTCATCATGGGGCATGATCCAATGGACCAAGAAAGGCCCAAGTCTTAACTTCAAAAACATACATCTCACAAGATCCAATGGTCCATGCTTCTTTGTAGCCCTCCAATTAGATGATGTGAATAAACCATGATAAAGATAAGAACTTAGTCCTTTAGGCCAATCATGTTTGATTTCCTAGATCATGATCAATGGTTCTTTCTTCATCATAGACCAAAGATCAGATGGCGTATAGACATCATTGAACATTCAAAAGCCTAGGAACTCTATGGAGTTTCCATGTGATACTCCTCCATTTGAATATCAAAAGCAGAGGGGCTTAAATGACAAAAGGGACCAAAAATCTCCTGGATCATGATCAAATGGGTCTTACTTCATCATGATTCTTTATCCAATAAATCAAATTGAGTTCGAGATCCTGAGAGGCCCCATAGAGGTGCCAAGTGGTAATATCACATTCAGACATAGGAATTTTATGAGCTTAAATTTGAAATTTTTGTGAATATAATTTGACACCTAAAAGGATGTATTTTATGTCTTCACTATTATAAACTTTAAGTCCATCAGAACTAAGATTTCATGAGCCTAAATTTGACATTCATGAGACCATCATTTAATGTTTGTGATGATGTATTTGATGTCTACAAGACCATCAAATTTAAGCTAATAAATTATTTTTCTCAGGACTAATATGGACTCCAAAATGTTGCTACAAGGCATATAAATAGCTCTATAGATGGTTGAAAACTTTTAGAAGATGTTCAAATGATTGAATTCTTTGAATTATAAATGTTGAAATAGTCTCATAGTTTAAATATATGCATAATGAACTTAGTCTAAGCTTATATCTTAATTTCCCCTTTGCATTTATTTGAATGTCATGAACCTTAGGCTAGAGATTCATACTAATTATTTTTAAATGGTCTTTTCAATATGAAACTTGGCCCAAATACTTTTAATCGAAGGTTTTTATTGTGTTTTTTTAAATGATAAATCCTTATGTCAAAATTTAGCATTTGATCCTTAGGCCATTTTGATCCCCTTTGGGCATACTCAAATAGTTTAGCATAAATATTTTAGCATAAAGTATGATTGTGTTTATTAAACACAACTTAAAATTTGGCTTTAAATATTTATCCATGGTCCCCTTTGTATGAATCTCAAAATACTTAGGCATAAAAAATTTAGCCTCACATTTATTACATGTTTGATAAGCATTATATAAACCTTAGCCTAAGATTTTAAACCTAAGTCCCTGCCTTAATAATGTGTTGATTAAAATTCACATATATTGTAGATGCTATGGTTTGAGCTTCATCACAAAAGGATGATCTAATGACATGAAGGCATCAATGACTTTTTAGTAGAGTTTCAAGAGCTCTTGGGTTTGATGCATGGAAAATGCATGTTCAATATGTGACTAACAAAGGTACAAGAGCTTAGAAGGCTTGCAGAGGTTCCAAGTGACACAACCATGGGACTTAGTATGAGGGGAAATAATAAACAAGAAAGAGCCTATATCACCTATGATGGATCACACTAATCCAAGATTTTGATCTAATGATGCATATCAAAAAGGCATTTTTAAATGCCAATGACTATTACTTCAAAAGGCTTTTATGAAAAATATTATGAAAGGTTCTAGATTGATGCCACATAAGCACCACACAAGTAAAAAGTGACAAAAAAGAGATATTATGTGCCTAAGATTGTAAATGTATAAAGTCAAAGGTTTAAATAAAATTCAAAGCATGTATGAACTAAAATCTAAATGAGCTGCCACCATTAAAGCTTTGAATCCTTAAACTTGCATAAAAAGACCCTAAGTAAAATTTAATTGATTACAATGAATTTAGATGAAGATTAATTATGATTTAATCATAAAAGAGTTAGTAGAGAGATAAATTGTAATCACATCATGAATGATTTACAAGCACAGAAGCCATGACATCTCAAAGAAAATAATTAAGAGATGAGATAGAGATATACCTATCTGTGGATAATAAAGGAAAGGTTTTCAAGGATATTGAGATGGATGTTGCAACCCTGAATAATGGAAGTAAGAATTAGTCTGAGATCTTCTAGACCATAGAAGAGATGCATCCCATTACCATGGAAGAACATATAATTTCCACTGTTAGTAGAAATTATTATGACCTAGTTGCAGTTTAGATGATCAAGATTCATCATGCTACTACCAAACTAGAAGTATTTCATTGCATTGACATCCTTGATCTAATTTTTATTTTTTATAGAATTGTTAATTATTATATTAACTATGAGGGAAGCTCTAGGAGAGTAGACTACATTGCCCCATTAGCCTTTGATAAATAATACAATCTCCCAAAACCCCATGTGGACCTACCCATAATCAAAAAATGAACTAGTGAGAATGACTTGGATACCATATTTAAACCATGGTTATTTTAAGGGAACCACGTATTCTAAGACTTTGAGGGAAAGATCCTAATTTTCCAATTTAGAGGAGGGATTAGGGTAATCATGGCCCTTTTAAATAGATTACTTGGAGCCCCTGTAAAGATATATGTTCATAAAAGTTGGGTGTCCTATGTATACTTTATGGTAGATACAAATCTTACTCCACTAATTGGGGATATTATTAGTGTCTTCCTAGGGAAATAATTCACTTCCATTAAGAGAAATATAACTAAGTAGTTATTCATGATGTCCTATTTGTTGGATGCCTTACTATCTTCTATCAAGATCCCCAACATCAAGAATTGGTCTCTTAAGGGCAGATCCACCATCTCTTACCACTACTCAAACTTACACATCTTCAAATATAGAAACCATATGCAATTCATATGTGACTATGTCTATCTTGCATTAGTGGAGGCCATCATAGGGATTCTCATGCCTAGGATTCCCCCTATGATTAATAAATATGTGAAGCTAATGGGAGACATCTAGTTTTACCTAGATTACAATATTATGAAAATTGAGGGAATTATGATCCAACCATATAAGTTGCCTATTTACATTCCTCCAAAGTTGGTAGATCAGCAAATTTCATCTCAACTCCTTCATAGTATTGATAGAGTTTGTAAAGAGTTTATAAAGAGATCTATTCTAGCTATAAATTCATTGGTTAGGGTCTATTCTAATTAAGTGATAATCAATTATAGAATACAACCCTAGGGACAAATGGCCTAATCTATTCCAAATATCAACCCACATATGCCCATTCTGAACATCTTTCCCAATAATAAATAGAATATCCTAGCCTTGAACCAACTCCCAAATATAAATCAATTTCCCTTGAGTCATGTTGCTCCCAATCAACACTTAGGATTATTGAATCATCCTACTAATGGTTTGAATGCAAATAATCAAATATCTTTAGTACCAACTATTGGTATTGATAATAACTAGCTGCATACTTTTAAAACCCCCAAGAATGAGAATGAGTCTATCTTAAAAATGGTCCAAAAATTAAGCATTAATTTCCTTTAGTTGTAGAAAGAAGTAGGAAATACTATTGAAAACTATGGTAGGAAATTCTCATTTCAAAGGTTTAATAGGCCAAAAAATAGGTTTTAGAATGATAGTTTTCACACATCTTCTAGCAATAAAACTATGGACATTAATCTTACTAATATATCATTCCTTGATTATTGTATAGTGCATTGTATCACCAAGCATGGGGTGATTGATTGTATAGAATTTTCAAAGCTTTTGAGGCTTTTCAATAAGAATTAGATTCATTTGAAGTGGTCCCTATCAAGTATAGTATTGCAAGTACCTCAAGATCCAAATCATCTGATCAAGCCTTCATGGTGGAGAACTTTGATTTTCCCTTTCAAGAGGAGACCGATCCTGATGAGATCTAAGCCTTCCAAAAATTCTTGAATAAGAATTAACCCTTAAGGAATAGAGATCAGAGGCAACCCTTGATTACCTCAATGCCTACAAATAATTTTGTAACTCCTTTAAACATATCTTCAAGAAATAATCCAGAGCTACCTAAAGGGAGTACCATTAAGCCTAATATTGATACTCCTAGTTCTTATAATAAAACAAGATATAATATAGTTAAGGATATGAAAAATATAAAGGATAACATTACACTGCATGAATTGAAAAAAATAATATAAAAAGGGACTTCCTACTGGAATCATTGTCAAAGAAGTCTAGAAATCCACCCAAGGCTAACCATGCTAGTGTGACTATACACAAACCTAAAGCAGAGTCTCATCCTTTCCTATTCACTAACAAGATGTTT